>MUZC01004547.1:72529-106611 GCA_002072015.1 Radix auricularia | reverse complement strand
ACCCCCACCCCCAGCTATGATATCAGCCCTTCTTGTTGGATAGTTTCATCAGTCTTGGGTCGTATTTTGAAGACAGCTGTTTTCCAGAAGCCTGTTGCATGCTGGGAAATGTTGATACAAAACCAGGGCGGTCGATACAATGCCCCGGCCCATTAAACACTTGGATCGTTTTATGTAACTATTATCTTGGCAGATGAGGGACAATTAGGCTCAGCTGATGTAGTTGCTGCTGAGACTCCGAGTCGGTGATATCAACTAGAACAGATTAGGGTTCTTCAAGCGCTAAAGACAGCGTTAATGGCGAACAACAAGAGATATGATTGAAGAACAACAAACAATGGGACTGACAAACACCAACATTGGGACTGACAAACACCAACATTGGGACTTACAAACACCAACAATGGGACTGACAAACACCAACATTGGGACTGACAAACACCAACATTGGGACTTACAAACACCAGGAATGGGACTGACAAACACCAACAATGGGACTGACAAACACCAACATTGGGACTGACAAACACCAACATTGGGACTTACAAACACCAGGAATGGGACTGACAAACACCAACATTGGGAATGATCCCGATACAAGAAACGATTTGATTGACTATTGGTAAACAATGTACATATTTTATTCTCAAGAATTTATTTGGAGGAAACCCTTTACAGAGAGAAAGATGGGGCTAGAGAATGGAAAAGAGCGAGAGAAAGTGAAAGAGATAGAGGGAGTCATAGGGAAAGAGGGAGGCGGGGGAGGAGAGACGCGTGCCTTAGGACTCTGTCAATCCAATAACTTTTCAGAAATGTGTAAACTTCTGTCATTTTCTTTGCCAGTTAGCCCTCTTTGTTGACCTGCAGGTTCCCGGCATTCGGGAAGCCTCGTTCCGCCCTGTTTATTGACGCTGGACGCGTCAACAATGACCTCTTAAATATTTATGGTGCTGTTGTTTATTCCAGAGATGGACGGAAGGAGAGGGTTAACATTTCATGCACCACCGAGCGGCTTGGTTGCAGAGGCTGTAGAAGTGTGATGAAAACTTCGGGGACTAACCAGCGATTCCTGTGGACATTGAATTAATTGCGTCTGGCTAATCACTAGCTAGCTAGCGCCGCAGTCGACGGTCACGGAGAAATTAGCCTCGTTCTAACAGAGCCAATCGACCTCTGTCGTGCTAGCAGCTTGTGACGTCAGGTGTCTATCCCTTCTATATTGTTCTATGTCAGGTCGAGTTTTGTGATAATTGTGTTTCACGATGTTGCATCTTCCTCTGCTGAACAGAATTCAGACATTCATCTATCTTGATTCTGTTAAAGTAACAGACTTTTATCCAACTGATACTTACTGAAACAGGCCTCCAGTTTATCATGGGGTTGTTGCTGGTTGTTGTTTTTTTAAATAATTGTTTTACAGTCATTAACTATTTGTTAATGTTTCGATTCATACTCATCACAGCGATATGAAGAACCGTCTACAAGAGAAACGTCATGTAAATTTATGTATCATCCTTTCAGTGTATTGTTTGCCTTGTCCATTCTTTGATATTAGTACATAAATTAAGACAGTGTGCGTGTTTCCCGAAATTATTGCACTCCTGGGTTTTAAAGGAACTCTATTTTTAGATTTAAAATGAACTAAAAGGTTAATTCCAGTCTATATAAACTAGTCGTGCCAGCCTCTAGGCGGGGAAAGAGAGGAGGGGGGAGGGAATATATTGATACAACAATCGCAGCTGAGCAGCTGTGGGAATTCCCAGCAAAAGATCATATCACAACCAGAAATGTTTATGAAAGAATTTTCTGGCGCTCTTACATCATCGTTGACATAAAACATGTTTATCTTTCATAGGCCGTTGTGTAGAGAATGTTACACGGGGGTGACATCCAACACAAATGTAAGTTAGGTTTAGGTTTCCTACATGAATACATCGCAGCTGGCTTGATTTCAGTACACACTTCATTTTTGTCACGTTTGTATTTATTTTTTTTTAAATCTCGGTTTATCTTTGTGGTACATTGTATTATGTAAGGCTTGGTTCACATTAAGTAAGATATCAATACAGAATAAAATAATGAAATAACTCCCTTATAATGGTTGCATTTTAAATACGTATTACTGCTCAACAGGCCGCTATCAAACTTCTTATGATTAAAAACAAGAACAAGAAGTTTCTTTTGCTCTTGGCAGTTTTATGTGTGAAGCTGTGTGTCGTGAAGCTGTGTGCCGTGAAGCTGTGTGTCCTGAAGCTGTGTGTCGTGAAGCTGTGTGTCGTAAAGCTGCGTGTCGTAAAGCTGTGTGTCGTTGTTTCAATTTAAAAAATTTTAAGCCAATGGAAACAACTCATTTAATTAATGTATTTTATTTCAAAATACTGATAGTAAAAATTAAATTTTACCTTAATATCATTTAGGAGAAGACTTATGCAGCTATGTAAAATTGTGAACCTGTTTCAAACGATATGGAAGCAATGTAACAAATCTTATTCTTAATCAGTTTCCCATTTGGGTTTTATCTGATTGATTGCCCGCAAGAAGAATGCCCGTAGCTTCAATATCAAAAGTAACCGTTATTGTTAGCTCCAGTGAAGTGTTTAGAAACAGAACATAGAGCCCATTTACAGGTATTTCAATAATTTGTAAGTGATTGGTCGCTTTATCTTAAAAAAATATTTTGAACGATTAATCGAGAAATTAATCGTTAATATATATATACAGTGGCGTAGCTAGAACATTTGCCGCACGGGGCGGTCCCCATTTTGCCGCCCTTTTTAGAGGCCAACCATAAAGGACGTCAAGAAGTGGTGGGGGGATTCCCACACTTGTGACGAGGGGGAATGTTTAATAAATCTCACGTCCCATCAAAAACGCGTAACTTTAAATAAAGTTCAACTTAAATATTTGATTAATGACACTTTATTTAATGACGTTTTACATGTCTTCGATATTATAGTGCAGGCTTACACTAAAAAAACATACTCAATTGATTAAAAAATTGATTTGAAACAATCTCATTTTCAAATAGAAAATACGTTTTTATGGGAGCAGGATGGCCAAAGTTTTGTGACTGAATATGGAAAAACGGGTCTAAGTTTTTATGACGAAGTGTGATATGGGGGAGGGGGTTTAAAATATGCAAAATAGCGTGAAGCCATTTATTGACGATCCTTAGGTGGATCATATAATGGATTTTTATTAATTAATAAACATGAACAAATAATTGTAATTGAAACGAAGAAAAGGTGAGAAACATTTTCCCATATCATGCCATATTTATGTAAGCAGTAATAAAAGAGGCCGCATAAAATGATATACTAATAAATACACACTTATAAATATACAATATACTCTTTTTAAAGGCCACAACAAAATTACTGAGGTTGCAGCAGGGGCGGATTAAGACTGCACGGGGCCCCGGGCTGCAATCAAACGGGGTCCCTATCCAGCCAGCATCCCTTAAAATGATTGTTAACAGCTAATTTAAGACTGTAACTAAATATTAATAATGAAAAAAAAATCGAACACGAAGAAATAACTGTTTGAAGTGTTCGCCGGTATGTTACAATTGAGTGTGAAAAAAAAAAGTTTAATTCCACTGCTGGGAATCGAACTCGGTACCGCTTGCATCACAAGCCATTACTCTCTCCACACGGCCAGCGGAGCTCGTCACAATGGAGAAATTTTAAATATATAAACAATAATTTAAACTATGTTCTCTAAGGGAGGCAATTAAATCCATAATATTTATTAATTTATTTTATTTATTATATTTCCAAGGGTTCGTGCAAACATTTGTACACTTTCATTATAAAATATAAAAAGTTTGGGGGCCCCCAAACCGTCGGGGGCCCCTGGCTTTAGCCCGTTCAGCCCCCCCCCCCNGCAGGTCCACCCCCACCCCATGAGGCAACACATATTTCAAAAAACATTACCAATTAACATGCTTTTATTTTGTATTTATAGATAAATGTTTTTTTTACAAAGAATTTTTATACATTAGAATTTAAACATATTTATACATTTACTTTACAATCATGTATTATGCTATCAAAATTTCAAATTAATTGTAATATCTTGTTCCATGGTCAAAATTGCAAGATTTTATGGTCTTAAATCACTCATTGTGGATGAAGATATATTTTCAATCAACTTCGGTTTGCAGATGCTCTTTTCACAACTAGCATCACTGATAGCAATTGTTGACAAAATTCTTACCAAAATTACAATTCAATTTTTTCTGTTGGGTGCATAATTTTCCAATCTATAGATCTACAATGGAATAATTGTAGTTAATAATAAGGTCTTTCCCCTCGTTTTTCCAACGTAATGCTTTTTCTAGTAGTGTAGGTACAGCTATAAAAACCGGGATCCTTTTTCTTTCAATATTGAAATTTTCTTTATCAATGTTAAAATAGTTTTTTTTTTAAATTTGATGTGCAAATTCTTCATTTAGTAGGTTACATTGTATTATGCAATATTATATACAAATATTTTCTTGCAAGGATATGCACCTGATCAAAGCTTTCTTTTATTTTCTTTTAAATTCTATCCATTGATAAAAGCAATTCTCGTTGCACTTCTTGTCTAAATATATAACCACGTCTTCTGAATTTTCACTACTTATATTTCTTCACAAATTGTTTTGGCTGATATAACTGTTTTGTATTAGCATATCGCTTTGATCCATAAAATGTCATCATCATCCTCCATGGTACTACAGCCCATGTAGGACTCTGGCCTGCCCCACCACATCCTTTCATTCCGACTGATCGATGGCTTTATTTCTTCATGCTCGAGCCCCCAGCTGGTGTAAGTCCATTTCCACGTCATCGATCCACCTCAGTCTTGGGCGACCTGTGAGTCGTCTGCCCCCTGGTTTCTGCTTGTAAATAATTTTTGCTGCTCTTATTCTGGCATCCTTTCAATATGTCCTGCCCAGCGTAGTCTTCCTTTTTTGATACATTTGACTATGGGTGGGTCTTTGTACATATGGTATAGTTCTTGGTTTGTGCAAATTCTCCAGATATCATTTTCTATCACAGCACTAGACTATATATCTTCAGGAGTATTTTCCTCTCCCAAGTATTGAGCAGGTCCTCTGTCTTTTTGGTCAGAGTCCAAGTCTCACTAGCGTACGTTACTACTGGCCTTTTAATAATGGTGTATATTATTTTCTTTGTTTCCTTTGAGAGAATTTTGCTTCTTAGAAGTTTTTGTAAGCTGAGGTAGGAGCGGTTGCCTGCTGTTAACATTTCTTTCACCTCCGAAATTATCTCATTGTGGCCCCTAGATATTTGAAAGTAGCAACTCTCTCAAATTAGTGTTTGTTTATAATGATATTATCATCAGTATGGGTGCTTCATGACATAATTATATATTTCGTCTTTGGTTCGTTTATAAACAGACCAGCTTCGGTTGACCCATTTTCAAGTTTCTTGAAAGCTTTATCTATGGCATTCCTGCTTCTCCTCAGTAGTGCTATATCGTCTGTATATGACAGCTATATGAAATCGGTTGGCTTCACAGGGTTCCTGTTGGTCTTTGTTCTGTTATGCATCTCGTTCCATGAGTTCCCATTAATTGAGATAGCATAAAACATACAAAAGAAAAAGCTTGCATTGAATCAAGTAGAGTTCCAGCATCTGATCTCGTTTTACTAGTTACTTCTTCAGATGTAAATTTTAATTATTTTTACCTATTTTGCCTTTAATTAACGGAGAAATTTGAATATTTTCATATTCTTGTCATAATTGATATTATTTGCATATTACTTCAATTGGATGGGCGTAACATTTTAATAAAACAGTATTTTAATTTATTATACTTTAATGCAATTAAATCGATATAAATTTAATTTTTAATAATTTCCTTACAATATTTTAATGAAAACTGAAACAGTAACATAAATTACTACTTGCAATTTAAACACAATATTTGAACCACCATGTCATATAGATACTTGTTCAGGAATCATTCTGCACATGTGGAAATTCCACACAAAAGCTGTCGTGGCGATATTAATAGCACTTATTTTTCGGCCTAGCGGTGATGTGTTTTTGTGTGTAGTTTTCATATATCTGTTATGTACACCGAATGATTTTCCAAATAAATCTATACCATTTTTGAGCGATCTTATTTTCTTTAACGAGTTTGCGTAAAACAACCAATGTGTAATCAATAAATATTGTGCGCCCCGTTAATTAAGATTCGAAATTATGACTATTTTTGTTTCATCTTGGTTTTACCCTTCATAAAATTGAAGGGACGTTGTCGGAAATGGCTGGGTTTTTTTTAAACTGCAACAAATGCCGCCCTCAAAATGTCTGCCGCCCGTGGCGGACCGCCCCCACCGCCCCCCCTAGCTACGCCACTGTATATATAAATATATATATATATATATNCCCTTCTGTATTGTTTAGTGTTTTCTGTATACCACGTGTTAGAGAAAACAAATGATCATTGATCATTATTGTATGGAAATCTTTTTTCCGTTGCTTAAATGTTGATTTGTTACGACTGCCATAAATCATTTTCTGGTCTGCATTTGCTGTCAGTTTGTGTGTCATAAAAAGGCTTTAAATAACATTTCTGAAAGATTTGTATCCCAGTTTTTGTTCTATGAAATCTTGAACTGTTGTTACATGCGACAAACCCAATGCCCAATGCCCTAACAAAACGGAAGTGACCTATCGTTACCGCGCTGGGTAAGATAACTCCAGTTATCGACTTGATCGGAGTACGGGAGTTGTCTCAGTTTTCCCCCTCTTTTTTTCCCTTGGGTCTGTGTTTATGATATTCCCTTCCTGGAATCAATCTGTGTTAGCAGGAAGTTCACGAAACCCTGAAGGTCTATCGGATGTTGGTGTGTGTTGCGTGGCACCTGTAACTAATACGGAACCATGGGAAGCGATAGGACATGAATTCTCGTATGTATCAGATGTCAATTCAGCTCATTGACATCTCACATACACAAGTTAACCATATAGTCAGGGGCGTAGAAAGGATAAGTATTGCTGGGCAAGATTTTGGCTTACCACTCCAATGTAAAAAAAAAAGGTTTTATTTGGCCCGAAATACGGCTTCTCCTCAAAAAGAATAATACTACAACCCGAGTTTGAACCCCCACCCCACCTTGTTTTAAATCCCTTATAATAACTTCACCGTCTTGTCGTTCTCTCTCTCTCTCTCTCTCTCTCTCTCTCTATATATATATATATATATATCTGGTGGCCGGTCCTACGGAAAAATAAAGGTAAAACATTACCCACTTTGCGTCATCTTATGGAGCTGAAATTTAGCAATAGACTTGTGTCGCGTAACAATGCATTGTATCAAAATTTCAGATCGATCGAATGGACCGTAATTAAATTAATGAATTTTTAGTTTATCACTATATAGCATTTGTCTGCTATAATTGACCTTCCACGGGTCACTGGAGTTTCTCTCCAGCCCTCGATGTCACCGTGGTCTGTCACGGTATGTGGCTCGTTGCGTATTATATTTAACATCACCAATACTTTTAGTTATGTCTCATATATAAGGGATTTATAGTCAAAAACTTTGTTTTTAAGGGATGTTAATTACTTTCTTCAACTGCCCAGTGGACCAACTCCAGGTGGTGGCAGAGGAGGTTAGCTTGACCAGCTGTAACTATGAGGAAAAAAGTTGACATCTCATTTGATTATACATCATTAAGCTGAACTCATTTCTTTAATTACATTTGTCTGTAAGAAATCAAAACGGTTTGAGTTAAATAACTTTTCTTGCAGTATTGGGCCTTTAAAAAATATTAGGTTGATATCAACATTTTTTTTTTACCGTTTCTAAAATTTACACTATTGAACTTAATTACATCTCTTAAATCCTTCTTTTTTTAAACTTGTGATCTGTGCATATAATATGCCTATAATCTTTGTAGTTCCATATCATAATTGTTAACTTACCCTCATTATTTCCCCCAATCACGAGTATACTAAAAGATGTTTTATAAGTCAAAGAACCTTTGGACAGTGCAAATAGCGGGCCCCCCCACCCCTACTCACTCTTCATGTCCTTCGAAGTCACGTGGTGGACGTCCCCTAACTCTTTCCCATGCAACTTCCGACCTTAACTTTAGCAACGATCCGTTGTAGCCCTAGGACAGAAGAACGCGATTACAGGGTTTTGATCGTTTCTGTCGACACACACAAAAATCATCTAAAAACATGGGCTCACACAGAGCACTTCCTAAGGGCAAATAAACACGTTTCAGCGTCAGGAACAAGGGCTTCAATCCACAATAGTCTTATTCCCAAAGTGAAGATTCGCTCTATCAAATGTTGAATGAATAGAAAGAAGGTGTGTGGGGATGAGCTAAAGGCGTCTAGATGTAGATCTAACACAAAATATTTTTATTGCTTCATTTCCGATCGGTTGGTCTTGTTCACAAAATTTTTAGTTGGACAAACATTTCTAGTTGGACAAACATTTCTAGTTAGACAAAGACTTCTAGTTAGACAAACACTTCTAGTTAGACAAACATTTCTATTTAGACAAACATTTCTAGTTAGACAAACATTTCTAGTTAGACAAATATTTCTAGTTAGACAAATATTTCGAGTTAGACAAACATTTCTATTTAGACAAACATTTCTATTTAGACAAACATTTCGAGTTAGACAAACATTTCGAGTTAGACAAAAATTTCGAGTTAGACAAACATTTCTTGTTTCGTGTTTAATTTTTGTTGAATCCGTTATTTGCAGACAACTTCCTCTCCCCCTACGTAATTAAAATGTGGGACAAATGGGGGACAGAGATTTGTCTCTTAGACAATTTTATTGATAACTTTGGTTGACTTCGCAATGACGCAGTATTCTCATGTTTCGTCCACTAATGGCCTATTAATGGCTCATGGTGTCCAAGTGTTAAAACATTTAAACTGCATCAACTGAATTGTCTCTCTTGAAACTTCGACAACACTTACTCCGTGGTTAAATTTTACTCACAATCTGTTTTACAATCTGTTTTACAATCTGTTTTACAATCTGTTTTACAATCTCTTTCAGCTGATATTAACCCTTCCCCCCCCCCCAACACGACCTTCTTTTTTTTTAATTTCAAAATCTTGTTTAAAAATGTTCCCAGTTCTTGTACGGAGTTTGAAAGTAATTTAGAAATGTGACAAGCTAGACTTCCGCTTCGCACGTGAGGAATTAACTCGTTTTATTTATTTATTCTTTAAAAGTTAATGTTTAATTAATTTTTTATATTATTATTATTTTTTTTTTAATTGGAAGCTATATATACGATTTCGGCAGCATGCAATTAAGCCTGAAAAGAAAATATTGGTCACTTGTTAGATTTTCGTTAAATAAAATTCTAACTTCTTTCTTTTTCTTTAGTGTCTGAGTATTTTATAAGGACATTTCTAAGCCTCTGTAATTCCTAGGCTAAAAAAGCTTCATTGAGTTAAAGAGTTTTCTATAATTACACATTTGTTAACATTCCTAGTAGATCTATCTAGGCCTTAAAAACGGTAGTGAGTATAGCCTCGTCAAAACGACCCAATATGCGGCTGCATACGCGCTCGTCCACTTCCGGTTATTGCTATTCTTAGTAACATTGTTTATAAAATGATGTTTATAAAATTGAAGAGTTACAAGTATTCACTGCGCCTTTCATTGAACCTCCGATTCTATATGTGCATTCAAACAATCTCTAAAATCTATCACTAAACCTAACCCAAAACCCTAAAAACTATCACAAAACCTAATCCAACCCTAAATACTATCACTAAACCTAACCCAAACCCTAAAAGCTATCACTAAACCTAACCCAAACCCTAAAAACTATCACTAAACCTAACCCAAACCCTAATAACTATCACTTAACGTAACCCTAAAGTCTATCCCTAAGCCTAACATCAAGACAAACCATTTTTAAAAAAAAAAAAATCTTATTCATAATGAATTCATGTAGTATTGTTTGAAAAAAAAAAAAATAGGCATCAATAAGAAATCGAATCCCCGGACCTGCGATGTAGCGTACTATCGTACTATCCATATGACCACACAGCCACACATTCTTCGATGAAATTTTTAACCTTATAAAAAAAATATTACTAAGAATAGCAATATCCGGAAGTGAACGAGCGCGTATGCAGCCGCATATTGGGTCGTTTTGACGAGGCTATACTCACTACCCTTAAAAACTGCACTCAAAACACATCTTTTCAAAGTATAACTTCCGGAATTACGATGTGACATTCTTTTGATCGATAAAGATGGCTTATGTGTGCCGTCCTCGTCATGGCATGTTGTAAATGTTTTCTTTTAATGAATGTATATATTCTTAAAGTTTTAATTTTAAAAATGCATTATTAATTATTATTATTATTATCATGATTATTAAAGAACAAAGTCAAATGAAATCAATTGTTTTGTTTCAATGTTATTCAGGTGAACTCCACGTCCCGCTAGAAGTTTGTGGCGCGGTTGTCAAGCGGGAGCTCGACTTTTGGCAGATCAACGAAATGGAAATCAAAGCCTGCTGCTGGCGGCACTACAGGTCGTACATAGAGAACCAGCACATCCTGGACTCATTCAACCACAGTCTGCGGAGCCAGGCAGTGGACATTGACCTCAACATACTTACCGGATGGGAAAAAATACAGTGGACAGTCTGGCTTATATTGGAATACCCCCGGACTTCAAGAATTGCCATGGTGAGAGAAGTCAAGTTTTGCATACATTATCATTGTCAGTTGTTTGCAGAAGGGACGGTGTTTTCTTCCCCCCCCCCCCTATTGTTGGGGTTTGTCGTTGTTTGAAATGTGATGAAAGAAAATCTTGACTCAATGCCCCTAAACTTTGCTACGCCAGGGAGCCTAGAGAGGTCGGGTGATCATGGTATTCATCAATTAGCTAGCATATCAATTGAACTTTGTTTAAATTCTAACTTAATGGGCATTACTTTGAGTAACGTTCATATTAATTATTCTTATCTTAGATATACAGACGCTCCTTCTATGAAGAAGATAATTGCGTCCACAGACAATGACAGATGATCTGTTGGCAAGTGATGCAGCGGTCACAGGCCACAGCTATAGGGGTTCCACGCATTACCCCAGCCGCCTAACTATTGTTAGTTAGGTACCCATTCAGAGCTGGGTGACTCGGGGACTCCTCAGGCCCCGGGAACAAATCCTCGCCATTGCGTGGATTCGAACTCGTGAGCATCAGTACGTCAGTCGAGCGTGCTACCACTCGACCACCGCGTTGCAAGGGTAGTATGTGCAGAGACAAGGGACCCTTGTAGACCAGTCATTTGAATATTCATTACAAAGGTAGTGAGTGCAGAGATGGGGGACCCTTGTAAACCAGTATTGATGATTCATTACAAGGGTAGTGAGTGCAGAGACGGGGGACCCTTGTAAACCAGTATTGATTATTCATTACAAGGGTAGTGTGTGCAGAGACCGGGGACCCCTGTAGACCAGTCTATTGATAACTCATTACAAAGGTAGTGTGTGCAGAGACGTGGTACCCTTGTAAACAAGTATATTGATAATTCACTACAAGGGTAGTGTGTGCAGAGACGGGGACCCCTATAGATCAGTCTATTGACGATTCACTACAAGGGTAGATTGTGCAGAGACGGGGACCCCTGTAGACCAGTCTAATGGTGATTCATCACATGGATAATTTCTCCGACGCCTGTATACCCAGTGACACTGGTGATTTCTGGCTTGTATGCTTGGGGGCAAGACTTCCACGTGCCGTACACTTAGCATAAATCTATTGTATCACAGCTAGCGAACAATAATTTCTCTCCAGCCGTTCAAGCCATGGTCAATCAATGGATGACCTGGAGTTATCTTCTCCAAATGGATTATGTTTTATCATCTTCTTTTCACTGCGGCTGTTCTCTGTGTTTTTTTTTCCTTCATTCATTTCTTTAGTAGGCTAAGATGAGTATTATCATTTACGTGTTTATAAAGCTGGACGTTTTGAATAGCGGTGTCGCGTATAAACAAAGAAAATGTCAAGTATTCCCTTTATGAAGTAAACTATTCAATGTATTCCAATCTGAGTCGTCACTAAGGATGTAGCTGCCCTTTAGATATTTGATAGAAGCTTTCAAACTCAATCCCACTGCGGTCCAAAGCGTAATTCACTCATAAGGTTGCTGGTCGAACAAGATTAACATAATTTAATAAGCGTAAAACTGATAATTCTTTAAACATTAAAATAATCTTACATAGACCGATATTTCAATAAGAGACTTTTGTAATCAGGTTTTCGTAAGAAAGATGGCTCCTAAAATAAACTTTTGTAATTAGGTTTTCTTGAGAAAGATGGCTCCTAAAAGAAACTTTTGTAATCAGGTTTTCGTGAGAAAGTTCGCTCCTAAAATATGTTTTCATGAGAAAGATGGCTCCTAAAATATGTTGTGGCAAACTTCATCACAGCAATCAGCTGTTGACACCAATAAATGTGCTGCGTGTTGAAGAATTATGGGCATCTCTTAAAGAACGAATTGATTATGTGCAGGCCCCACTGTCATACAATGTCCTTGATATAAAATAAGCATCTGAATGTTACAGGGCTACTGGCCGAACAACTTTCATTTTCTCTTACTTCAATGGAGCGCGAACGCTCTCGGGTAGCTAATGATGGAATTTGATTTTCACTTTATATCGCAGTGCCATTAGAAATCGTCTTACCTAAAATTCTCGATCAAGGCCTCTCGGGCCAGATAAAGCTGTGGCCCACGGGCCTTGAGTTTCACACGTGCAATAGATTTTTCAAAACCAACCTGCTCGAACTGTGACAACGCATTTGAAGTTTTAACGATGAATAAACTTCGAGGTTTACAATGTGTATCAGTTGATAAAATTTATGTATTTATTTTTATTTATTTAATTAGTTATTTTTGTTTGTTTATTTATTTATTATTATTTTAAAAATTCTTTTATTTTTTTCGGGGTGGGGGAGGGGGCGGGGCTCTTAATGCAATAATGACCAGAGAAACAGAGAGAGAGAGAGAGAGGGGGGGGAGCAATAATGGCTAGAGAAACAGAGAGAGAGATAGAGAGAAATAATGGCCAGAGCAACAGATAAAGAGAGAGAGAGAGAGAGGGAGAGAGCTATAATGGCCAGAGCAACAGATAAAAAGGGAGAGAGAGCTATATAAATATATAAACACCCAGTGGTGTGGGTATGTTTGTAACGTAACGCTGTAACGCAAGCGATGTACGACAGTCTACAGCAGTTAGTTTAGTTGAAAAATCGTGTTTTGATGAGCGCTGTAAAAATATTTAATAGGATGACGTCATTGTTTGGTGTGCATCGGTGCGCAAAATACAACCCCTATTATTATTAAATACTTTGCGTACATTTCATAAAGTTTAACAATCTATCAAAAAAGGACAAGTTAGTTGGTCTTTTAAAAAAGGTTGGCGCCGTAGGCGCCCAAAAAAAGGGGGCGCCGCAGGCGCCACGGCGCCCGGCACAATCTATCAAAAAAGGACAAGTTAGTTGGTCTTTAAAAAAAAGGTTGGCGCCGTAGGCGCCCAAAAAACGGGGGCGCCGCAGGCGCCACGGCGCCTGGCACAATCTAGTATAGGGATATTTTCTGAGTAATATGGGCGTGAGTGTTAACGTGAACAACCTTGCGGTGAAGATGCTGATAGTTAGATCTATAATACATTTTTGTCTAGGTATTACACCTAATTTGTAAAGGTCAAAGTCTCATTTCTGTGAGGTCAATAGCGCAGGTCAATATCTCATTTCTGTAGGTAAATAGCATCAATGACGTAGGCAAATACCATTCTACAGTAATATAATAATTCAAGAATGTAGGTCAGTACTTTTCTTATGTAGATCTATCCCCACGAATGTAGGTCAATACTTCCCTTGTGTAGATATGTTCTCCACGAATGTAGGTCAATACTTCTCGTGTGTAGATCTTTCTCCACGAAAGTAGGTCAATGCTTCTCTTGTGTAGATCTATCTCCACGAATGTAGGTCAATGCTTCTCTTGTGTAGATCTATCTCCACGAATGTAGGTCAATACTTCTCTTGTGTAGATATATCTCCACGAATGTAGATCAATACTTCTCTTGTGTAGGTCTATTGTCCGCGAATCTAGGTCAATACTTCTCGTATGAAACAATTATAATAGTATTTGCTCCTCCAAGGAACATGGAACTTGGCCATGTGTTGGGTTTGATTGTGGTCCTGAATCTGTTAGTGGATGTAAAGAGGAGTGACGCCAGCTCTGAGGAAACCTTCCAGAGGGGGGGTTTACGCCATAGGTTGGTCATTGATGATCCTCCGCTCTGCGGTAGTCTTAACCATGGAGACTCGTGTGCTTTGCCGGGGTTGCGCCGCAGTGGTAGCAAGTGGAAGTAGAGAAAATTCCACCCTTCTTGGGAGGTCACTTTTAGTGGGAGGCGTTTTCGACATGGGTCCTGGATGCCCAGGTGGCCGCTTCAGAAGCGACCACTGCGGGTGGGTGTGGGAGGTTCCTCAGCTGTTACGTCCCCTGGGGGAGGAGGCAGGAAAGCTGAGGAGGTCTTTCGGGAGGACCCATGAAGAGCGCTAGGCTCAAGGCTGCTTCTTTTAATCCACATGTAGGGTATAAAAAGGCGTGACCTGGCCGAAAATGGCACCAAAGTTGAATAAAGTATCTATTTATATCGATTCTTCAGTTAAATGGGCAAATTAACTACCTCCAAAAGTAGGCCTGTGCTTTCACTTGTCAGGCTCAATACCCTTGAAATTAGTTTTGGCGGTTTTAATCATCTTAGTAGATTCTGTGATGCTAAATAACAGGGGTGCCCAGACCTGGAGAAACTGAGAGCCATAAAAAGAATTCTCGAAAGCCCGCATTAATAAAGTAGTACAGGTCATTAAACCAGGCTTCGAAGACTTTCAGTGAGCATTTCATAAATTGTACGCAAACCACTGTATGAACATAGATGCTACCAGTTTGGCCACCATTGGTTTAAAAAAAAATTTTAAAGTATTTGTCCAAGATGTCATTGCCTAACAAAAAGCTGTCTCAGCTAACAGACTTTAACAGAAATAATGTATATTAGAAATTAAACCATGTGGATGCTCTTGTGATTAATTTGTCAATTTATTTTTCATGATACTAATAACATTATCAATTTTATTGCTGAGTAAAATTTGGATGGTTAGTTATGAAATGCATTGTTGGTTAATAATGTATACTGTCTAAATTTACATTCATTTTCATTTCCAAAACAACAACAACAACAAATGGTAATAGAGACGTAGGAACAATCTTATGTACAAGATGAACGGTGGCGTAGCATACGCCGCAGACTTGCTTATCATAGATAGTGCAAAGAACGGGGCGGGGGTGAGAGAACGGACATAAACAGCAGCACGAAGTAATGAGAAAAAAAGGCGAGCATACAGCGGTTGTTGTTACCTGCCCCCATCCTTTACAACCATCCCTTGCCAACCATAAACTGTGATTTTCCGACTCTAGGGATTGTCATGTTCGCAAAAATGGGGAAAAGAACAGGCAGGAAAAAACATTTGAATTTGTTTTAAAATTGTTCCATCTGGGAATTGAACCCCGGACTTTCCACGTGCAAGGAGGACGTGATAACCACTACAATACGAATCATATGTTATTCTGTGAAGGAACAAGGCGAGTGAACGCATTGTTGCCACAACCTCCCCTCCACCACTCACCTTTTTTTTCTTCTTTTCAACCCACTCCGCTTGCCCACTGTGCTCTGTCGACCCCAGCGGGGGTCATTCGTCATGCGCATTTGGATATGGTCGTTAAAGTGAATTATATAATAAAAAGATTGATCAAAAGGATGGTAATCTGAATATAAAGAAATTCAATATTTTTATTGTAATAAAAAATTAGATTCCAACCAAAAATCTAAAAAATTCTTCGTCTGCAATATGGAAAGATGATTAAAACTGTTTAATTTATGAATCTTGTTAAATATTTCAAAATAATATTAAATGTAACAGGCAATTAATTTCTTCATAGCCAGGTAGTAGCTATTAATCTGAATTTATCTGCTATATATTTCACTATAACTATTTTTTATGTTATTACAATGTTGCTTAATTTATGTCCCTGCTGAACTATTGATAAATCATATAGCTCACTGGGCTAAAGAGTTTACATTTGGTCCTCTGCACAATTTTTGATACCAAAACTTTCTTTTTATTAATTATTTTTTTCTTCACATTTTTCAGCTGGTGTTTTCATTCTTAACTGTTTACTAGCAATTATCATTGATCAGGTTTATGGTGTGACATCTTTCATGTTTGTGGTGACTTCAATAGCTGGATTTTGTCTGGAAACTCTCCCTGAACTTAGAAGCAACATTACGACACCCTGTGAGGGAGAGAACCCTGGGGAGCTTGGCAGGGTTAGTTCCCTTTCTTTTCCCATCTCAACGTATCATTTGTGTATATGATAGGAAGCAAAGGTAAAGTGTTCAAACAGTACCAAGCAAACAATTCAAAGAAAATGTATCACAGCCTAAAATAGATAAAGCAAGTTAATGGAAGGATTAGACATCTCTGATGTTTAGTTTTAAGATGTCTGTAGAGACAACAAGCAGAGAAAGTTTGGTGGAATAATTGCCATTCTATGAACAATTGACAATGTCAACCTTTGATGAAACGTAATAAGCTTGTAAATATGGGTGGATCTAAGTTATTCTCTTGCATAAAATAAAGTTAAACAATCATACTACTTCAAAATAAAAACAAAATCTACCTTGTAAATTTCAAAATTTTACCCTTGTGAAAAGCCTTATAAAATTTTAGTTAGAACTAAAGACTTGCTTTTAATTATTTTCCATTTACAAATTAAAAATTATTTATAATTTATGTGCATTCAGCTAGAATCATTGTAACCATCTCCTCGTTATAACATTGATTACCTCAGTGTGAATTAGTATAACTTAGTCATTGAAGTCGGAAATTTAACATAAATTTATTGTGCTTTAACTTTAAGAGAAAATTTGTTTACATATTTAGCCTGTATAGTAGTTAGTGTCAGATTTTTTTTTAGTATTCTGATATTAGCCTCATTATTAATTGAATTTTCCAGGTGATGAAATCTCATGAAGCCTTAAATACTCTTGATATCATATGCACTGTGTTCTTCACCTTAGAGCTTATCTTCAGGTAACTAACTATAAATTAAATGTTTTAATACTTAACAGACAATTTCAAGAATTTTTATATACAAAATTGTATAGATTTAAAAATTAAAATAATTATTTATATCTGCAAAACTAAAAGTAATTGTGAACAACAAATTTTTATCATTTACAAAAGCTTCCTAAAATATGAAATGAAAATTAGACCAGAGTTTAAAATGATTTGTAATTCCTAATTATCAAAGACAATGAATTCTTTTTACTTTTTTTAAAAAGGTTCATCTTTGCACCAAACAAATGGAAATTTGTCAAGTCACTGATGAATATAATAGATTTGCTAGCCTTAGTGCCTCTTTATGTCCAGGTAATTGAAGCGCTTAGATGATACATTAAAAAAAACAAAAAACCACAGACTAATTGTGCAAGAAGACAATTAATTTGAGCTTTATTTATATACAAATTATATTTAACCGATGAAGGCATTAGCCAAAACGTCTACTGTAGTATTAGTTTATAATTAAGTTTGTGTATTTTGTAATTCATTTAAAAGGTTTATGCAGTTCAATTATGTATGATATACATTTTTAAAAAAATGAATTCTCTTGAATTAGTTTTCAGGTGGGTTTGCTTAGTTATCTTTCATTGGTATACAAATTGATATCTTTGTCCTAAAAGCAAAGAATGTTGCATTTATATAATTTAAATGAAAGATTTTATGAAACCTTTTTCTTGCATTCTAGGTCATCTTTACAGAATCTGATAGTATGCAGGCATGCTACTTAAATGAACGCTTTGTTATTGAAATCATGTTCATTTTGCGTATTATCAGGATGTTCCGGATATTCCATTTGGTCAAACATTATCAGGCATTAAAGGTTAGCATGTTATTCCTAATGCTACAAAAATTCTTTTTGCGTATAATGTAAAAAAAAAAAAAGAAATTAAGATTTTAAAAAAATAATTTGGTTTAATTACAGTACTCCACTCTTAACAGCCTATCAAGCCTAAGGCTGTATTAAAATCCTAAATATTTCTCCAAACATTGATTTTTAAAAAACTTATTTATTTTTACAGGTGCTGGTTTATGCAATTAAAGCCAGTATACAAGAACTTCTCATGCTGTTTATCTTCCTACTGATAGGGATGTTAATCTTCTCCACCATGATCTACTACGCAGAACGCAAAAACACAACGGAGGGGGGAGACATGTTCCCCACAATACCCATGGGCTTCTGGTGGAGTATTATTACAATGACTACCGTTGGTTATGGTGATGTCTATCCGACCAGCCCCATAGGTTATGTGGTAGGCACAGCTTGCTCAGTATGTGGTGTTTTATTGGTGGCACTCACCATTCCCGTCATTTCCAATAACTTCACACTATTTTACCGCCATGTTCAGTCACGTGCTGCTCTTCCACGGAGTCGAGGGGGTGATGGTTCAGATTATGATTCTGGGGACTCAGAGAAGTCCAGTTCAAGAAAGTCATCTGTAGGATCAAACATGGTAGCTTACATGAATGGCCATGTGACAGGAGTCAATCCTTTCAGTCACAAACATAAATCCAACTCTACAGCAAAATGGTCTCAGGGTGAATCAACGACTAGTGTTTCCTTAAAGAAGTCTGCATCGGACTACGTTTTTCAAAGGAATCGTTCCTTCAGAGCTTACTCAGATGATGGTGTAATGTACAAAGGTGAAACAGTTGTCTGAGTGGAAATATTCATTTTCAATTTCAAAACATGTGAAATTCACAGGAGATCATAGATACAAAAATAAAGATAAATATTGTGTGATTACTGAGATAAGAATTCTCAGCAATAAACTCATGTGAGTTGAAAGACAAAATAAACATACAAAATCTGGGCTACCAATTTAAAAAAGAATGAAGGATTGACTCAGTGTAAGTCTCCACGTTGATAGGCCCCGAAATTCAGTACCTCAAACTTCAAAATGATGTTCTCTTCAATATACATCAAGAAGTTAAATATAAGTTGTTCGAAATAACAATCAATGCAATAAGCTAAGTAGTTTATCAGTATCAAGAATTTTCTCAAATTTACTCTACTTCACAGTTACTTCTTTAACAATGCTTCTATAATTGCCCTCAAAACGGTCACAATGAATAAACATTTAGCAGGACTGTTCACCTCAATATATTGCACATTCTTCAATGGGACCACGTTTTTAATGTTAAATTTAATATGTTTTCAAGAATAGTTATTTTTTAAATGTTGTTTGTGTGTTATCACCCTCATAAGAATTAACAAATGGCTACAGTTCTAATGATCAAGTTTGGATAGTTTATACTGTGAGTTTTGAAATACTTCTTTATGCTAGTGTACTTATGTAAATACTATTTATTACTTCCACAATTGTGTTCATACTTTATACAATGTAACTACTTTCTTGTACAAGATAATTTTTTTAAGTTACATTTTTTTGTCAATAATACGCTAACTTGTGAATTCAAATTTTATCTTCCATTATGTTGTAGATTTAGATAAAACCAACATCTTTTAATAAAATGTCAGATATATTAAAAAAAAAGGTACTAAATAATAGTACTGTAGTGAAGCACATAAAACACTGAAATATGGTACCACCACAGCTATTGCAAAATTACTAAAGTTAAGGTAAATTAAACATTGTATTAACTATCTTAATGTAGCAGGTGCCACTTTTCTTAAGACTTTTAACTTTACCTCACATAACTTTTTATACTTAAGAACTTGCCAAATAGTTGTTCAATTTAAATGTATTATTCCTTATTGATAGATAAATGTCACTTTTTAAAAGTTCATTAACCGCTCTCCTGTTACCTATTTTTTAGGATCATTGTGTACCAGAATTTTTATTTTTTAAAACATAAACTTGATGCTACTTTTTTGTAGAAGTATGTGCTGATACTACACTATTTTTTTTAATTTGTGCTTTTTTCAATATGTTTTTCTTTTCAATTACAATACAATATTATTTAAAATAATAATTTTTAAACCTTTTAAGGAAATAATTTCATAAGAGTTTAAAAAATGAATTTTTTGGGGTCAAAACATACTTTTAATTTTAAATGTGTTTCTATGGTTTTGTACACGAAGTAAAATCAAGTGTTCATATACTTAGTGAGGACCTTGTTTTTCAGGGAGATTTAAGCTGTTTTTTAAAAGATGGTTCAAAATGTTTGTCACTGCTTGAAGTCTTGTGATTATTCAGTAATGTAACACATTTCATTTGTCTTCCATCGGTCACTAAAGTTAGTCAAACATCATTTAGTACTTTAATAAAATTAATTTTGAAAGTTCTAAATCCACCATAACCAATTAGCAGCTGTACAAGGAGTACTAAAGCTCTTTTTTCAGTATACTTCTTTTCCCTTTACTTCATGTAATTGTTTTGATTTTTTTCTAAATTCAGCACTTAAAAAGAAATGAAAAAAAAAATTCATTTTAATTCATTAATATTACTTGAAAAAAAAAAATATATATTTTGTTGCTAATTAATAAGTTCTTTAAACAAACTTTAAAGTACCTCTTCTTAAATGTATGCAATATTTATTTTGAGTGTGGCAAATTTAATAAACCATCTTGAAAGTAAACAAAATGCTTGCCTGCTACTGAAATTTGGTGAAGATTAAACGCTATCATTTTAATAAACTAAATTGAAGCTACAACTAACTGGTTTATTACACAATTAACATTACATTAATTGTTCTTCATAATACTAAATGATGAGGAAAAAAAACAGTGTAAACTTAAGGCTAAGAGGAAATATGATTAATTTTACATCAATAACTAATATAAAACATTTTTTTACTTAAAGTAATTCAATAAAATCTATTGGTTATTTTCAGTATTTATTCACAACAAAGCATCACCTTAAAATGTCCATAAATTGCTAATTCTCAGACCTGAAAAATTTCCTTTTTTGTATAAAATTCTTCTAAAGAAGCTAAACTAAAGCTGTTATGAACTGAAGTTGTCAAAGACTTATACAATTTCATTATTTTATGGTGTCATTATCATGTTCTTTAGGAAAATAGTGTCATTCAGTCAATAATTAAATTTATTAAAATCAGTCGTCATTTAATTCATTTCAATTTTTATTTTGCTAAATTGTGAGCTTACTGAGGTCATTTGTTCATCTACATGGGATAAATCATACCATATATTAACTGGACTAACTGAAATGATTTGTTACAATGCTCCTGAATACATTGTGTAAATAGAAATCATTTTTTATATTTTATTCATTTAATTTCTGCTTGATGTTTTTAGTTATGAATGTGGCATATTAGATACAAATGCATTGCTTTTCATATTTATGCTTGTATTTCCCATATGGTGGGCTGATCTGTGATTAAAACCTATGATATATTGTATATAAAATTGATCACAGCCTTCAACCAACTCATTTTAAAACATAACAAACTTATTGGATTTTCTGATCATGTCATAACACAATGCTTCTACATACAAAATTTGACAGTCTATGTCTGACTTCAACCATTCCTCTACTAATGAGCCATTTTTTAATTACTGATTAATTTTTCATTGCCAAATGTTTTATCTAATTTTAACTTTCATTATTGCTCTTATATGACATCAATCATTTTAAGCCAAGGTGTAATTTTGTTTAACTTAGTTGTTTTATTTTGTATTTAAATAAATTCAGTTTTCATTGAGATTGTGCACCATTGTCTTTCCAGATTTTGATTGATAGGTGAAAAGACTCAATATCATCATAACAACACATAAAATCAATTGGCCCTTCAACTTAAATACTTAGCTTTCAATAGTAGATACTTAATTACTTTTAAATTTATTCTCGTAAATCTTCGAAATACCTCTTTTAACTGGATGCTCACATCTTTAACTCATAATTCTGTGTTGCGTGTTTTAGAGAGGCACTAAATATATTCATGGAATGGATTGCAAGGATACAATTCTGTATAATTGAGAAAAATATTAACTATAGCATGTAAGGAAACAAATATAAAATTTTTGCTATAATTATAATTTTCACTTCTAAAACTTTATAGTGGAAATATAAAATATTTTATGTACCATAATATAATGCCATTTAAAGTTTGAAATTTCTTATTTCATATTTTATTTTTAACTTTTTTTTCCTTCAAATCATCAATAGCATGCAATATTATGAAGGGTTTTGACATAATTTGCAAATTGTAAATGTGGAAAAATGTGTGTATTAAAATACTCTTTTTAACAAACATGTTTTATTTATAAATTTTTTAGATTTGTATTAATTTACAATAAAAACGAGTTTTTAAAATTGGAAAAGAATTGAAACAAACTGTGGGAAAAATTGTAAAAGGGTAACGATTTTCAGGGATAGATTTTATTTAGCTCTTCTCCACACCCCCCCCCCAACCACAACCCTAAAATGTACCTTATTAATGTTTCAATACATAATAAACATTTAAATAATGTTACACGTAATGATTCATGGTAATTAATGTGTGATTATATTCCTGCTTTCTATGCAAATTAAGTTGTTTTATTCTTTGTATGAATATGTTGGCCTTGACATTCTGCCTGTTGTTCCTCACAAGGGCACACCAAATGATAGTCTATACACATGTATAGCAGCACATCAAATAATTGAGCCTGTAGTTAGAAAAATTTCCCAATTAGATTTTCCCCATTAGTGGGTAAACTTTTTTTCTTCAATTTTTAAATACTCAATCGGCATTTAGTTTGTGTCTAGCTGGCCTTGTACAATTTCTTCACCGACTGAATAATTGTAGATATATTATACATAACATTGCTTCCTGAAGTATTTCATGTAAAAAGTTGTTTTTTCTTTAATTTTTTAATATCAATGTATGCCTTCACTGGTTGATTCTTGTTTTTATACAGTTTTTCCTTCAGCGGTTTACAAATAATTTATGTCAAATTGTTCATGCTTTTATATTAAATTATACATACATAAATTGTTGTAAACCACAGATCACAGTGGGCCAACCCAGTAAAGAAGCTTGAATGTCTGTGATATTGGAAAAGGTATAAGAATAGTAGGAGTGTTTATATTATTATTAGTAAGTTTTAATATAATTTTTTTTTATAGTGTAACTTAAATAAACCCTAGATTTCATTATTGCAGTTTTAAACTATGAAATTATTTGAAATTTTTTTTTACAGAGTTCTGAAAAATAAGAAAAATATGTATGATCTATGCTTTTTCCATTTCAAACTATATTGGAACTTGGCCTGTTACAAAGACTTTTTATTTGTTAAATACAAAAATGCAACTTATGTAACCTGTAAGAAGATTTTATTAAATTAAAATATTAGTTCTGGTAACGAAATATCTTTAATATTAGTGAAACAAAAAATATGAATTATCAGATAAATAAAATCTGAAATGTATTGATCATAATCCAATAATATTTGCAGTGCTAAATAATGGCATAATAACCCCATCAAAGCACTAGGGAGTTAAGAGCTTGCTCATTTTGAAAATATTTTTCAAATTTTATTTCTATTAAATGAGACATTTCAAATAATTTTTTAAATAAAAATAAATACCTTTATCAACTGTGGTTTTTTAACAATCATAAGTCTTAATAAGTTTTGAAAATAATAGGCACTAAGGTAAGTTGTTAGGCTGCTTCACTTAACCTAGAGGGAATTAATAATTTAAACTTTGCTTATTCATTAGCTTCTAAAACTAACTTTTTTTTTTTTTTAAATGCTTTATATAGTGTATATAGAAGCACAACAAAATTTTACTTGCGATACAGAAATTTAAAAAAATATATATAATTTTTCATTTGTGCCATTGTTAACAAAAAGAAATAATTGCATTCCAATATTTTCACTTATGCTTAATGCGTATTTTATAAATACATATAGTAGATATAATTCAGCATAATGTAATAGTCTATCAGTCTGAATATTTATTTTAAAAAATGAAAGCTATTCTGCTTTTGTTATCAAATAAATTAAATAGTTGAGTCATAAGATATATTTTTCTGCTTTGAATTGTTGTGTTAGGAGTTTAGAAATCTGCACCAAGTGTTAAAATAAATGCTAAGTTTACACTTTAGACAAGACTGCATAATTATTTTCTAACTTTAAAAAAAAAACAAAAAAAATTCCCTTTTTGGAGGGAAAAATTTTAATTTGAGCAGTACTTAAGGTGTTTAATCTTTGTTTAAAAAATGCATAAATAAAAGTATCATCATATGGTAAAGAAAATAAATTATTTTGAGCAGTTCTTAAGGTGTTTAAATCTTTTTTTTTTAAATGCATAAATAGATGTATCATCATATGGTAAAAAAAAAATTTTTATTTTTTATTGTCTTTCTGGGCAATTTTAACACTGTCCTGTTAGCTTTGCTTTATTTCAAGTGTTAGTTTAATAAATCCTATTTCACTTTCGATGATGAAATTTACAGTTGTCACAATTAAGGCTTTAGAACGAAAAGTTTAATTAAAAATAGTTCCTCTTACTCTTTTTATGCTTTTTTAAATTTATATAATAATTAAATCTCTAGCCAAGGACTGAAGCTATGAAATTTTCCATTAAAAAAAGTCGATATGATGATATTTTCTTTAGAAATAGAATCCTCCAATAATACTAGTCATACGGAGCATTCTATTTTCATTACATTTTTTTTTAATCAAAGCATTTATATCCACCATGTATAGTAAATCAGGTGAATAATTTTTTTAGATTTCATCAAATTCATGCTTCCAGTTTATTTTTTGCTTCCATCATTTATAAGACAAAATAAGCTTAGCAATATAGATGAAATTTCTATATAGATGAATAGCTCAATTTTGTCATTTTATTCACTAGAAACAATGTAAGTAAGTAATGGTATTATTTATAAGTATAAGTAAAGATTAGTAAAATCAGATAACTGAATTTCTAGAATGTTTAATATGATATGTCTTTCTATTTATGGTTCTTTTTTTATCATTAAATACTATGGCATCAGGAGATTTAATGTTTTTAAAGAGGATATGTACTTAAAAGCGTTAGCACCCATATTCTTAAGTTCCTTTAGCCCATTATCAGCACTTGCTCATTGTAATTCGTTACAATATATTTTGACAGACAGTATTAATCTAATTATGTTTAAAAGGAAAGTTATTGGGTTTTATTTTATTGCTTTAAAATCAAGTTTTTTGAAAATCTCTTAGATTTAGTCTATGATTTTATGTGAGAAGCCTTATTAGGAGCCTAAGCTAAGTTATTTTTTGTCCCTATAGGGCAGTAGCCTGAAATTTATTTAATTGTTTTCCAAAGAGTGTTTAGCAATTTAATTAGAAAAACTTCTTGACTTAAAAAAAAAAGAGAAAAAAAGTAACAACACTTTTCTCAACATATCACAAAAAGAATTGGACAAAAGCTAAACTATAATTATTTTTTCAATTCAAACAAATTGAATTTACTCTTTTATTCTAGTTTAAACTACTAGTATATAATCATTTACATTATCAGTAAATAAAAAAACAATAACTTGTATTAACTTATTAAATAACATAATACCTTAGAATAGAATACCCATAGACTAGAAAATTAAAACATTTTTTCTCTTACATAAAACAGCAATTTTTATAGGAAACTTGAAGACACAGATTAGCATGCATTATTTTATAATGCCTTTTTAATCAGTTGCAACCAACATGTTTGATTATTGCTATTTTAGATATTTACAAGATTTTTCTAAATCATTTTAATTCCTTTCAAGATTTTATTCTTACTTCATTTATTTATTTGGATTTTTTAACTGCTGTAAATTATTGTAAAAATGGTCATTTTCTCCCAGCTTTTCAATCTTTCCTGCCTCTTATTTTTCGGCTATTTTTTACAATCCAAAGTTTTATACAATTCAGCAAAGTTGTCCAATATTTAAAAAAAAAAAAATATGCATTTAAAATTAACTTGAGCAAATTTGTCTTATGGTTTATTCCATACAAATGGGAGGAGGAAAATATTGCTCATTGATACCATGAACTGAAAGATGACTTTTCAGAAAGATAATCCAAATTTGAAATTTTATTTTATCTAAAGCCTACCACTTATAAGAAACTGTTTTGCGTCAGGTTTATTTGAATAATATTCAGATTTAAACATTTTCATTTTTTTTTCATTAAGGAATATTCAGTCAGAAGTAAATTATTTCAACAGTAGTTTTAAACTGAAGATAAGACAAAGCTGGCCCTAGTAGTTTCTAAAAAAAAAACAAAAAAAAAACTAATTTGATATTCTTCAGTGATTGCATACAGGTTTTTCAGAATCATAATGGTTTAAACACATTTAACCCTTATTGTTTTTTACAGTGGAGGATTTCTATTTAGCTGATCTTCTGGGCTTCCTTTTGTTCCTATGTGGTATTAGGGCCTCACAGAGCACAACTATGTTATTGTTGAGTTACAATGTGATAGTTTTTACACATGGTTTTCCAATATCTATATATATATCAAGTTTTGTGATGCTTTATTTAGTATGAGTATGAGTCAGATTCTGAGATCCTTAAATTTTAATCAAAAGTTTGGAACAATCATTAAGATAAAATTAATTTACTAATTGTAACTAGTAACTACGTTAAGCATTTCTTGTGCTCTAATATAACACTAAAAATTGTTTATTTATATAACGGAAGTATAATAGAAGATAATATCACCAAAGAAAACACAAGTTGTACTAACAATCTTAAATAAATTCCATAGTTCATAATTATTAAGTCCTGGTAAAAATCTTTTTTTTTTTTTTTAAATGTCCATTATACAGGAATGAGAAAAGTACAGGCTTAATTCCATATAGTGCTGGTGAAAAATGAGTATATTTGATTATAATTATTTGGTGTTTAAAATTATTTTCATTTTTTTCTGTCTGAAATAGATCTCTTTGCAACCCAACTCCCCCTAGAATCTTGAACCAATGCCTAATAACAGACATTTGTAGTGCATTAATTTTATTTAATTTTTTATTAGCTCAACCTACACAGGAGCCTTAATTTTCAATGTAAAAATAAATACTCATGATTTTCATTAATTTTCAACATAAATAACATCAGCTATTGGTTTTCTCTGTTGAGCTGCCTTTTACATAAGCACACTCAGAATAGTTATGGATATGTTTCAGCTTCCATGCAATGCTGGACCTTCATATGAGACATCACTCTTTAATTTCTTCTTTTATCTTAAAACCCTGTTGTGTTGCTACTTGCTTGCACTCAAATCTGTTACTTCACGAATGTTTTTGTTAAAAAAGTTACAAGACATCTGGATTCCTGGGTGGTATTTGCTTCAATGATTGCTGTTACTTTTTTAAGTCACTGATCTGTAAATTATATTACAATTCCAATGTTGAAAACTTTTTTTGCCTTTTAATAAAGAATTCTCTTGATGCACAAAATTTTTAAAATTGATTGTTCTTTATATTTTATTATATTTGAGGATAATTGGACCGCGCTTGAAGCACACTGGCATTTTCAGCTATAATGTGACCAAAATCAGAGAAAATATCAAACTTTTCAAATCTGCAACGAATACAATGTATAAAGATAAAATCAAAGAATTATTGATGTGCAAAGCGCACATTTTCAAAATCTTATACTCAGAGATTTGTAACTTTTGCATTCAAATCAGTTATGGAATGGGGTGAACAAAATTCTTTTTTAGCCATTATCCTTTTTATTGGTTTATGCATCCTTATCCTAATGTGTAAGTTAAAAAAATCATTATCCAAAAAATTCAAAATGGGTTTTGAATCTATCATTTATAATGAAAATATACTTGCAATAATCATAGGTAACTTGAATTTTTTTTTTAAAACCATTATCACATCATCACAAACTAATGAGTAAAAAAAAAAGATAGAAAAGTCCATTACGGAGTCATTAAAATTCAGCTCATAAAACCAGAAGGGTATCACAATACAGGAAGACTGAGGAAAATCCAGGTTGAATTCTGGATGGGACAACACCATCATTGGAATTAACTCTAGTGAGGCCAATGTGGATAAAACAAAACTGGTTAGAGATTCAAGTGACATTAGATGAGATTATTCTACCAAACAGGTTTATACACAACATTTGTGGAGTGCTTTTTAAAAAAACTTATAGTGGTGACCCGCTCAGTTGCCATATATTAGAACTGTTTTCTTGAAAGATCTGAATAAGATAAATTCACATTTAGTCTGGAGCTTTGATAAGAGATGGTCTTTAAAATCAAACCCATACGTTTTTGGTTTAATATCATCATTTTCTTCCTTGCATTTTTCAAACTCAAGGCCCCCAGCTCTCATGCAGTACACAATTCAATTATATCAGATTTGAGAGGTCTTGACCAGCTTACACACTTACAGTTCTTCTTATATCCAGCCAGACAGAATTTTAGAAAAACATATTTTAATGGACATGTGATACAAATGAATATCAGATATCCTAATTAGCAGTCTTGTTGAAAACAAGCTAACAGATTGCATCAATCTGAATAAACTGAAATGAAAGCTGAGTAGCAAGTGAACATTTGTCATTACAGGTAACTACAAAATTTCAGTTAAGCCTTTTGGATTGGTGCATAAGAAATGAAAGCATGGTAGTGCCTGAATATTATATTATCCTTCCCTGCCACACATCTGTCAGTGTCTGTGCATAGATGCACCATCTTTCTTTCATTCACTCTTTAAAATAACCAAGAGAAAAAAAATCTAAAAACAGCCTCTCACAGCTGCTGGGAGTGAAAAATATGTTTACTGAAATAGGCAGTAACTATGTGTGTCAAATTTATGGAGGTAATGTGGCTCTGATTAAGGAATGAAACCAAAGACGGTAATAGACAAAACATCAAGACAAATTAAGATTTAATAGCCTGAATGCAAAGCAGAAGCCCCAGGAGGCAGAAGAATTGAAGATTCGTCTAACAACCCAGCTGATATTCTTCACTTAAGCCAAATCAAAAACTGAATGTGATAGTGATATAGAAAACTAGTTTTATCTTGCAAAGGAGATAGCAAAATCTGGTTGACCATTTACAGAAGGGGGGTTTCTCTTAAGTGCTACATGAATAAAGCATGTGACCTCTTGAGTTCAAACAAACAACATTTGAAGCTGATGAAAGTAATGACACTGCTCAGCTTCAATGAGTGCACAATTTGCTGAAAAACCTTACTTGGCACCAAGTTCACAAGGCACTTGAATGATGTTAAAGCACAGAATAATTTTAGGACATGAAGATTGGCAAAAGATCATACAGAAGTCCTCTTAGTTATGAACACACTTAAAACTATCAAACATTAACAAATGTGTAGTCACTAAAATGTGCAATAACATTTTTATTGAGAGTATAGACAGAAAGGCCAATACTGCAATTTGTATTATCATTTATTTTTGTAGATTATGATTTGTATTAATGCAAATTAATAGAAGTAAATTTTTTTGCTTTTATAATTTTTACTTTTTTCACCCTTTAACCTTATGTGTGATATGAGTTTTGTCCTGCTGCCCAATTGAGTGATACCTCTGTACTTAAGCTGTGATCTATCAACACTGGTGAAAAAATTTAGTCTAAGTCATATGCTTAAGGGGACTTTGTACTCCTCTTTAAACAAACAAATCAGTGACTCTTAACAAAATAAAAGCGAGGAAAGCCAAAGTTCAATAATTTTAATTTTATTCACACAGTAGCATGAACTAACATAAAAATATGAAAGATTTAAGTTTATATTCACCCAACCTTCTTTACAAATGATTTTTCTTATTCAAAAACCTTATTAATACTCCCTGGTACATGTATTAAAACTGAACACATGCACAGACTTCATTTCTCTTCCTCTCACAAGCTAAAACAATTAAAATAAATATTTACAACAGTTTCTTGGTTCAGTCTTGTGTTTCATCATTTACATGCTTCTCAGTTGATTGACTTTCACTGAGAGCATCGTCCTCTCCATTATTCACAACTGAAAAGTAAGAAAAATGAACATAGGTAGTGAAAAGAGGTTGAGTCACTCATCCTTTGGACAGAGAATAAAAAGTTTGAAAATAATTAAAAGAGACAAAGAATTTAATAATACATTAAAATAACAAGAAATTTAGTATTTACATGACGTCACTATATCTCCCCGTAATTATGCGAAATATTTATATTGTGATAGATAAATCTTACAAAATTACTATTTTTAAAAAAGGCTTTCACATAAAGAGTCTATTGTATTTTTAAAAGCATCAAATGAATACTCATATTGCCAAGCAAAGTTTTAGGTGGATGCATTTCAACTAAATGGACTTTCTAAAATTAAAATAAAAAGTTAAAAGGCATCAGTTAGAATTAATATCTAATTATTCTAAATACTTCAAAATGGATGTCATAATTGATATTTAGAAAAGTTTTAAAAAATAAAATCGCTTTTCTCACTTCAAGTGTAATTTTTTCTCTCTTATCAAATCAGCTTCAGGCCTCGTAAAGCTCAAATTATTTGTATTATTTCTTAAATGATTTTGATAGTATTGTTCATGAGGGTAGACATTCAGGTTCTTAACGTGAAGGATATACAAATGTTAGCATTGGTTTGGTTCTCAACAATTTAATAAAAATATTCACTAACAATTTTAGGCACCATTATGAGACCAGTTACAACTTATGAAAGTGAGACATGGCCCTTTCCTAGTAAAGCAGACAACATGCACAACTCATGAAAGAGAAAGCCACTAGGGAAAATGTGTGGCCCCAGTTTTTGAAAATGACTTTTGGAAAAGGCGCATGAACCAAGAGACATAAGGTTTTTTTTGAAGATGTGTCATTGTCTCATTAATTAAAATAGGCAGACTACAATGTCCAGGTCATCTTGAAAGAATGCCAACCTGTATGACAGCAAAGACAGTATATAGACATAAACTGAGAGGTAAATGACTTATACAGGGGTCAGGAAGACATTGGCCTAGTTAGCAAGACATGGCTCTATTGATGCTGCAACTGGCTCTCAGACAAAGGTTCAATTATTAAAAAAAAACACAAAAAAAACACATTTTTCAGACTCCTTTGATCTACATATTAATTGCTTATAAAAACAGCATAACAATGTTAATAAAAAGAATTCAGACACTTAATTAGTGTACTTTTAGTGCTGATATTAATCAAACAAAATGCATACATTCACTTGACTGTTTAGTTTTTAACATAATGCATGGCTCTCACAGAATTACTTTCAAAATATGAGTTGTTTATGGCTCTCTCAGTTTCCCAACCCCTGGGCAAACGGGTGGACTGAGATTGAGATGGCTGGATGCAGTAAAGGGAAAGGCAACAAATGGAGGACTTGTGACAAAGATGATAATGAATCAATGACATCAGTACTAGGGAGCAGAGGAAATACAGATGGTTGACACACAAGTTGAAATAACCCTTTATGAATTGAATATGAACTTACATTAGTGCTTGCACAAAATTTGGCCTCCCCAGTAAAAACTTAAAAATAATTTTGAAACCTATGTGCAAACCAGGAGGGGGGGGGTTGTTGGTTTAAGAAATACATACTAAATTGTCTTTTAGGAGTCTACAGAACTCTACACTATTAGAGACAAACATTACTAGAAATGTTTAAATTACACACAGCTGCATTACATTTTACACAACAGCAATTCTTCTTTTTTTTAATTACACATATAGACAGAGGAAGTTAAGCTTACACCATCTCCCTTGTGGCCTTTTATCTGAGCTATTACAGAAGCTCCTATAAAGAAGTGTACTGCGTCCTATGTTTATCTATGGTTTGTGTTTAGTCATGCATTCTTATTAGAGTTTTAAAAGGTCTTGTTGGAATGGTTTGCCAGCCTGTACAAATGTCATAGATTATTTGTAGAAATGTGTTTGATTTAATTGAATAATGATATAAAATTCAACATTGCATCTACCTGAAATATCTTGATTATCCACACATTTTGAGTTGGATTCCAAAGCCTCATCATCATCAGATACTATTCCCTAATAAATAAAATCAACATAAAATAAAAAAAGTGGAGAATATAAGTCATTAACAAATATTGACAAAAAGAAATCTTATCTCTATAAACTGTGTAATTCCCAAGCCTTTCCCTTTGTTCCAGTTTAAATGCGATGAAATAGTTCCATTATTCACTACCACAAGTATAAGAATGAACTTGTCAATATGAATTATGAGCATTAACTCATTCCCCTGTTGCAACAGATGCGTCAGAATGCTCTCCATTGCATAGCGAAACACTTGAAATTTTTATTAAAAAATAACATCAAAATCACACTTTCCTCGAGCTTTGTGACTTAGTGTGATTTTTAAACATGATTTCAATATTGTGTGATCCTACGGGATTTCAATATTAAAAAAACTGAAGTTTTTATTTTGTTCTACTCTCATTGAATGTGTGATATGGTCTGAAGAATCTATAAAGTATTAACCACAAGAGCCAAAAATCATGTTATCTGTCTTTAAGCGTCTTTTTTTCTACATGAATGATATATTATTAATTCATTTCTTGATGCACAACTCATTTGATTGTTAAGATAATTGAATACTTTAAGATTTTAATGGAATCAAAAGCTAAATGAAGTTACTTCCTATTTATCAGGAAAATTTAATAAACATGGATGTAGCACTTCGGGAGTGATTGAGGCAAGTCCACTATTGTAGCTCATTTTTATTGGAATGAGAAGGTCTTTATATTCACATAAGATTAAGGAGATTTAATTTTGTAACATTCATGACAAACAAACACAGTTAACCCTTTACTGGGCAGAATTTTTTCCACTTTCATCCTCCAAACGGGCAAGATTTTTTTTTACAATTTTAGTGATATTTAGGGGTACATCAGTAAAAACTCTATATCTTAGGTTTAAGTGCCAATATTTAAATGAAATAAAATGAAAAATAAACATAAATGAATTCTCATTTGATTATTTACCTTTTTATTCTTGTCATGTCTTGTTTTTTATTATTCCACGTCTTCCCAAAAAAAAGTTCCAATTACGTTTTTAAGAAGTTAAACAAGGACTATTGACACTATTTACAAGCACAAATATCCAGTCTGACTGAAAGATTTGATGTTTGCATAATACTAACACTAATGTCACTATCAATCTCTTCCTCCAGCTCAAAGTACATTTTTCTCAACTCAATTTCTGTTAAATTTAAGCCTATACACCCCCCTTCATCCCTTCACGAATCCTAACCATCCAATTTGAACACTCACCAAAAAAATAGAAAAAAAAATATGAAAAAAACGACCACATTAAAGAAAACACGTGTGGAAATGTAGTTGAATCTATCTACAACAGAATAAACAGGAAATGACGTGCCCAGAAGTCTCGTTATTTTTAAAAAACGCAAGATTTCAACAGATTTTATTACTGGCTGTTTTTGGCCGTTTTGGGGATAAGATGTTTTTGGCCGCTACGCCCAGTAAAGGGTTAAGTGCTTTCAAAAGTATGAGAAACACTGTTATTAAGGAGAACGGTGAGAGTTCAGAACTATTGAGGGGACTTTTCGGTTCAAAGGGTATACTAAAGTAGGTTTACAATGTACAAAACATTAGGCTAATCACTACTTAAGGACGTGGCGAGGCTTGAGTTTTTTAAACTAAGGAAAAATATCTTGCTAACTTTTGTCACATGCGTCCTATTACTTATATCTTGACTGCTTGCTCCAAGATTCATACAATTACCGTTACACAAGAAATAAAGACACTGCTTGAAATAAACAACAACTTTAATGGCGTTCCTCCTTGCCACAACAACGAACACACAAAACTCTCCAAACTTTTACACATATACAAATGACGTCAACAACACAATCACTTTGCACGCTTTGGCACCACTAACCAATAACTTTAAATACCACAAAAGCAAACATCAAACACACCACCGTGCGCAACTCACAACAACAAGTTACAAGGGCAAATTGGTCATCCGTGACA
>MUZC01004547.1:54759-70300 GCA_002072015.1 Radix auricularia | reverse complement strand
GATGGCGACTCATCTGCCTGAGGCCTGCTCTTTCTAAATAGGTCTCTGTACCCCTCCTCTGTGAGATTGTACCTTTTTAGGAGCACCTGTTTCACCTTTTCATACACCAACGCTTCCTCGTAGGGCATTCTGGAGTACGCCTCCAAGGCTCGACCCGACAAAAGCGCACCCAATGACAGCGCCCAGTCGCTTTCCGGCCATTTACTGGTTCTAGCGAAAGTTTCAAACCTTGTAATGTATTCATCAAGCTGATCTACACCATCTATAAATGGTGGAAGCTTGGGCTGCCTTGGCCTGTTATCTGTACCATTCGTATTCCCTCCATTGGCAGCCTCCAATCTCTTGGCCTCTAGCATTGCCTCTCTTTCGGCTGCCCTATCCGCCATCTCTCTCTCGGCCGCCCTATCCGCCATCTCAGCCCCCTCTCTTGCTCGTTGTACCTCTCTCTCTATGTACTCTCTCCTTTCTTCACCTCTCAGTTGAAGGGCATCCACCAGTGCTAATATCTCCTCCAGAGTATTATTGACTGGCATTCTCGTTGTTTCAGCAGTGTCTGTGTATTCTGTGCAATCCCGGACTGAGCCCCCAGAAATGTCACAAGCGTCCTATTACTTATATCTTGACTGCTTGCTCCAAGATTCATACAATTACCGTTACACAAGAAATAAAGACACTGCTTGAAATAAACAACAACTTTAATGGCGTTCCTCCTTGCCACAACAATGAACACACAAAACTCTCCAAACTTTTACACATATACAAATGACGTCAACAACACAATCACTTTGCACGCTTTCGCACCACTAACCAATAACTTTAAATACCACAAAAGCAAACATCAAACACACCACCGTACGCAACTCACAACAACAAGTTACAAGGGCAAATTGGTCATCCGTGACAACTTTAACTAACGGTTTAACCGGTCCTCTTCTTTAGAACGGTTAATCACCAGTCCTTTATTCACCTAGCAGTACTACTAAAAGAGTGTTTACCATATATTGACAGTTTTCAAAGGCATTTGACTTAAAATTACCACATTGATATAAAATTTTTAATTTTCTAAAACAAATTTTCGTGTGCGTTGGGAAAGGAGCACAGCGCATTAGAGCTGAACACAAGCGGGAGGTGACGTCACATGTTTTTTGAAGTCATCAGAGGGCACAAGGCGAATTTTGATACATACTCTGTTGGTTCTCAAAATAATAAAGAAAAATTCTTAAACAGTTAACCGGTCCTCAAAAACAACCTTAATATGGATCAATGTAATTTAGTAAAACTTGAAAACATACCTCCAACATTTCTTTTAAAGACTCTGCTTGAGATGCTATGACCGATAATCTTGCATTTTCCTCCCGAAGGTGATCTATTTCAGCTGTTAACTGTGTGCCAAAAGTATTAAAACAAAATTATTTTATGAACATTAGTAATTGATAGTAAATGTCACGGTGGGATACAGTGGGAAATTAAAATGTTTTGGTGTGAGTGAACATTGGTCGGTGATCACAAGATTTGTGAGATAATATCCATGGATGAGATGAGCTTTGAGCTTCAAGGTGTCTCTGGTGCGCTTACTGGGAACCTCTATTTCAGACACCATGGCACACCCTCGTGTTGTGGATTGTTGTCATCAGACTTCCTGAATGGCAGTTATTGTGAACCAAAAATTATCGTTAACTCTTGTAAACTGAGAGACACCATGAGGATGAAGTAACAGATTACTATGCCAATTGCGGATGTATCATAGACAGATGGACTTAGTGATAGACAGATGGACTTAGTGTGGTTGGATCTTGAACGATATATTGAGGTTGAAATTAAAAATCCATCTAACATGCCTATATCTTAATTAATAATCATGATCAATTTTTTAACTTTTGAAATGAAGAGATCAGGTGTTGAATAGCTCCGACTGCAAAAGTTCACCTTGTGTTTTCTGACCCAGCAGAGACCCTATCGGAGTAGTTAATTTTTGGTGGCAAAAGAAGGACCTTGATACACCCTACACAACAGATCTGCTTAAGTAAACCTCAAGAGGAATTCTAGAGAATGCAACACAAATACTACTTATGTAGTACAGGTTCCTGCAAGCCACTACCCCCATCACAGGCCTGTCATAACAAATAATCCACTTAACGTGAAAAAGCACCCAATAGTTTGGCCCTAATATTTGCCAGATCCAGATATCTCCACATTTAAGTGCAAGAGCTCTGAATCGTATCCAGATCAACCATAAGTTTTTTGGCAGAAATCCAAATATCCGACCCGGATATTTGGCCACCCCTTAGAACACATACACACAAATAATACAAAACTATTTTTAATAAATGGCAGCAAAGAGAATTCACTTAGAATCTTAACACAAGAGCACAGAAATGACATCCTCTGATCATTTTGAAGAGTAAGAGAAGTCTTTTTCAGTGTTGTGTAACAAATCAAATGACTCCCAATGTAGCTGCAGTCAGTAGGGCATTGGGTCTGTCAAATGATATTACCATGTGACCTTTGACAGGAGCAGAAAGAAAGAAAACCAAAGATCACCCTTAGCAGTTTCAAATCCTGTCTCCTAAGAAGCAGAAGACAAGATCATGAGCACACTTAAGAATTCCAATGGCTAAAATAACAAATTTAAAAAAAAAACTTAAAAGTGTTCATATAAATGAGCCACATAGCGTTCTTCCTCCCAAAAACCCATAACACTTTCCTTGCTAATCGCTGATATATCGCAGAATTCCAATGGCTAAAATAACAAATTTAAAAAAAAAACTTAAAAGTGTTCATATAAATGAGCCACATAGCGTTCTTCCTCCCAAAAATGGTCACGTTTGTGCCAATTGCCGATATATCAACAAATTGAGTTTATTTCATTGTTTAGACTTTTTAAGTTTACAAATGAGAGGTAAATCTTTTCTACTTCCTTTCTGTTTAGATTCAGTAGTGTAAAATTATCAACTAGTTTTGATTTCTACTTAACGAACATAGTGGTTTATTTAAGTAGTTATTGCTATCTTATTAAATTTAAATGTGAATTATTGATGCAGAAACATTTGACAACAATAATAAAACATTAATTTTAGGATTTATTGAAGATTTTCATCCTTATGATACACCATTACATGGAAAAAGAGCAGTGGTGACAGTTGGCTTTTTACTTTCTATATAATGAAAAAAAGGAAAAACATTTCCTGCCATGGACATTAGCAATACACAACAAATTGTCATAACTTTAAAACTACAAGGAATATTTTCAAAATTTTAAATGAATTTATTTCATAAATGGAATTTATGTTGTAATAATTAAAGGAGCAAAGGATTACAGCTATGCAGGCATTTTTTTAGCCTAGTGAGTTCAGATTTTTAACAAAGAAAATTTAACACAAAAATTCATCACCAAAATTTATAATGAAAATTATTTTTTGTTTGATAATACTGTAAATGCTTCTACATAATTGTTAACTCTATTTTATTTCCTTCAAGATAAATCAATCACCCTTAAAAAAGTCTAAAACTAAAAAAATGGTCTGGCAGCAACATGTAAAACGACATGAAATACCCTGGCAGGGAAAGCGTTAACGTGCGCATTTTCACACTAGTGCCAATTTGTACTTTTACTATATTTTATTGACTTTAATAAAACATTGGCAATTTATTTTTATTCTGTTAGCTATGCACACAAAAATAGTCCAAGTGACAATATGATAAAAAAAATTCTTTTTTTGCATTATTATTGTACCTGCTCATTTTCTGCCAGTGTATCCATTAGAGCTCTTCTTCTTTCCTCTGCTAAATCTTTCCAGTAAGACTCTGAAACCTCTCCTGAAATGTTTTATGATTTAACATAAACTTAAGAGAATGTAATTTGTACTGCATGCTTTAACATAATGCACCATATTTTTCCCCAGAAACGGGGAAAAAAATGATAGTTCTTCAAATGGTTGACATAAAATTGTTCTTAATCTGTTGTTAAAAAGTTAATATAAAATATTTTAATAAGGTATTTTGTTCCAGATTTTTCCTCTTTTAAAATAGTGTGTATCTTATATTCCGAGACGTCTTATACAACGAAAAACAGGGTATATTTGTTATCAATTCAATCAAATAAATGTCTTTATCTCGTCATTAAACAAAAACATTATTTAAAATAATAAATGAAAAAAGAAAAACATTAAATTACTTACAATAATAAATATAACATTATGTTTGAACTTGGGAAAAAACATTTTATTCAGAGAATATAGTTTTCATTCAAGGAGTACTAAAGACAGGAGATGCGTTTTCTACTTTCAGGGGTAGCTAGCGAAGGCCATTGTATTATTTCTACCGTCGGGACTCCGTACAATATTTATGTATTTGATCAGATCTAAACATAGCCGATAATTGTTATTTACGTTTTCTCTTCTCTTGCGTTTTGTCAAATTGCTTGTGTCCTAGGCTTCATCATGCCTAACAAATGTGGTGTTGCAAACTGTTTTTTTTTATCTAACTAGGTCAACGTTTAAAAGTTTAAAAGTGAACAATAACGCAACCATGACCACAGGAAACAGGGAATACAAAGTAGCATCAGATGTCGTATCTATAGTAAAAGTTCAGTGGTGCAAATTAGTCGTAGTCGGATCTAAACACGGCCGATAATTGTTATTTACGTTTTCTCTTCTCTTGCGTTTTGTGAAATTGCTCGTATTCTAGGCTTCATCATGCCTAACAAATGTGGTGTTGCAAACTGTTCTGGAAGTTACAATGAATCACAGAAGTGTAGGGTGTTTTAATTGCCCCTAGACGAAGTAGAAAGACAGAAATGGATAGCTGTTCTTCCGCCACGAAAAAACTTTGTTGTTGATGCAGCCAAGTTTTACATATGTGAAAGACATTGGCCTTCTGACACACCAATGTTAAAAATACCAGGTGGATTTACAAGACCAACACAACATCCGAGTATTTTTGATGTGCCTATTTCATGTTTGCCAACCCCAATATATTCTCGTCCAGCAAAACAAGAATATAAGCAGTTGCAGCATTTCCTCAAAAAGGACAAAATAACTTCATTTTCTGACTTTGTGCCTGAAAGAGAACTGAAGAAATATGACAACATTGTTATTTCAAGGACTTAAGACAGGTTTGTTTGCCTGTTCATGTCGAAGGATTTCAAGGAATGTGAGTTGACGATCATAGTAGAGAATAAGGCAACACTTTGCTCTCCTCTTGTTCTCACTGCATATAAGAAAGGAATCAGAGTACCTCTTGGAAAAATTTTGCATCCAAACAATGGATTATCTTCTTACTCACAGTTCGATGAGGCAGTTCACACTGTTAGTAATTACGTCATTTCTACTGTTGACAGGATTCTTGAAATGACAGAAGTTCTCAAACAACTGGAATTCCAAGACAGGAAGCAGCAAAAAAATTGGAGTTCATCACACATCAACTGAAACTTCTGTGTGAAAAACATTATTCCACCCAAGATTACTGCTTTGCTATAGAATCTTTTCTTATTGCTCCTTTGAACATATGAGAGAATACCTGATGATGTCCAACAAAAGGAAGGTGCAAGCAGGGATTTCTTCTGTGAACCTAGACGGAGTGGAATGGACGGAAAGGAACGGAGTGCTACTGCAGACATCAGTCATGAAGGCACGTATGTCGGAGTAGCCTACTGACCATCTATTCCAAAATTTCTAGACATTTGGAATTTAAAAGAAAACAAAATAAATACTCATTTTAACATTTAAATATTAGCATTTTGTGTTTACTTGCAGCAAAGTCTCTTCTAATGAACAGTATCAAATATGCCTTACAAACACATATTACATAAGGTTTTGGTCCCAAAAAATGTTGTATGACATAGTTTAGTACTTTTCAATCTTAAATAAACCTTGTATCTAAACAGTTAGCACGTTTATAGTCTGTAAATAGCACTTAAGGTAGAGCATTGAATGGCCTTCGCTAGCAAAGGTTGGGCATCAGAATGCCATCTCCTGTCTTTAGTACTCCTTGTTTTCATTCATAACTAGCATAAGGTTATATCTGTTTTATAATAACCTTATAAAAAATAATTGACTTACTGAAGTAAATTAGTTTCACGCAACCAATTAACAATAGCTTAGAGAGGATATTGTTTATTAAGAAATGTCAAACCTTTAGTCACAAGATCAAAGGTATCCTGGTCTATATATGCTGACAAGCGACCACTGTCATCTGGGTCACCAACCTCTCCTTGAAGATGTTTCTGAATCAAATCTTCAAGCAGTGAAATATCAGTTTGAGTGTTCCTGTGACAATGAACTATTGAACTGTTTTTGGGCACATTTGAGTCTTTATAGATGTGTACCGAAAGCGGGCTTGACTGAGTTGATGGTTCATCATAAAATAATTTATTCTTCACTTTCAACTCCTAAAAATAAACAAGGAGAGATTTCAAAATACCATGAGATTGATACATGCAAAAGAACAACTTTAAAATAAAATCAGTTGGATTGTATAGCGTGATTTTAAATATTTAATACAGTTGGAACTTGCTAAGTCGAACTTCTGTAAGTCCAAAACCTACCTATATGGAAATGAATGTTAGGTCCAGGCAAAATTATGTGCCTACTACGCCATTTTCCCTAACCCAAAAACTCAGAAAGTCGAATTTTTTCTGATCCCTTTGAATCTGACTGCAGTTCCGACTGTACTTTCAACCAATATTTGATCATTAAATCTAAACGAAAAATATAACGTTTTTCATTTCAGAACTCAAAATATGTTTGTATCAATATCAATACTTTTGGGTAACGACTGATTTTTTGGCATGACTAAACTGATTTACCTCATGAATTTTACAAACTCACCTTAGCTCCTTTTTGTTGAGTAGATAAAATCTGCCCTCCAAAGCTTGTATCTGATGCAGATTGTTGTATCGTTTGTAAAGTTTTCCTCTCATGTCTAGCCTATTTGAGAAAATAAATGGTCAAAACACAGGAAAATTTTAAGAAAATTACTAATTTCTAAGGTTGTTAAAGGTTAACTGCAACTTCAATAAGCCCGTAATTAGCTTATTGCCCAGAGTTTGTTTTTGTTGCGTTACGGTTAAGATGCAGGGCAGCATACGAGACTAACGGTGACTTCATTTCTCTTTCTCCATATTCCAGTATATAAATAACATACATGTCATCACTATTAGTTTACTTCAACTGCTGCTAAGGAATTTTTTTAAATTTTAATTTTAATTCGCTTAGTTGTCGAGGCACTGTGACTGTGCGAGAGCTAACACAGTGTGCGTTTGATGTCAACAACGGTCAAGGCAGAGGCTGTTTCTATTTATATTAATTATAGTCTGTTTCTCATAAAGACAAAGAAAGCTATAAAAGCATATGACCCCGTGACTTATCTGCATTTTCTGATCACCGGTTTATAGTCCGTTTCAGGCATTTAAAAAACCTATCGGCACGCGCTGCTTAATGAAGTACATGTACCTATATTACGAGAGGTATTTGAAAGACGTAGCAAAGATACTGGGCGATTAATTGGCCCACAAATTCGAGTTCGGTCTATTAGTGACAGTTTTCCTGCTAGTCAAAGGCATTTGATTACCGCATTAATAGTACGGCGAGTGTAGCTCAAACCCTATTTGAACAGAAAAAACGGGGAGGGGAAACGTGTGCGCCGCAAAATTCAATTATTCTGGCGAGTTGACGGTTGAAAAATCATATTTAAACAAACAAAAAAATTCCATTTTATCATCATTGTTTACTCCGTAGCTTTATAATTTTATTATTAATTTTAATACACGCGTTGACCAATATCACACACAAGAGAGGTAAACATGACGTCACAACGGACGGGGCGAGGCGTTGGTTTTTGAAACTAATGAAAAATACCTCGCTAACTTTAACGAACGATTGAACCGGTCCTCTTATTATTTAGAATGGTGAACTACGAGTCCTCAAAATAAAATAAGACTATTAACCATCACTGTTTAATTAATTCTTTGTAATTTTTTTTTAAAAATGCTTTGAATTGAGAGCTATGCGGAAAGAGCTGAACGCAAGCGGGGGAAGCGGGCTTTGATGCCATCAGACGACAACATTCTCTTGTTAGTTCTCAAACCATAAGGGATATAAGGATGAGCGGTTAGCCAGTTAACTGGTCTTTTTTTGAACGGTTAGCTGGTCCTCAAAAACGAGCGGTCTTAACAACCTTACTAATTTCTTTCCCAAATTAGTAAGACAGACTGCCAAGGTAAATTGTGGGTGATTGGATTTAATCAAAGCAAAATGGACTGGGGGAAAACGATGACATTCACCACCTTAGATTAACAATTGACAATGTGAACTTTTGGTTGAACCGAGATATTTGGGTTTGAAAATTTGATGTTAGATTATTCAGATTACTGATTTCTCCCGGCAACGGAGATGACAAATCAATATCAGACATGAAATGGGTATCTCTTATCATCTTTTGACACATATATTTAATTTTAGAATACTTCTTTTTAAATCCTTTATATTAACTCATTGGTGTCTGCTTGATAGATGCAAAAACTTTTTATCGATTTTTAAATATGCTAGTGAGCTGAAATTTTTCAGGCAGAACCATTGCAACTAAAACTAATCTATCAAAATTTCACATCGATTGAATGTACTGTAATTAAACTAATGAATTTTTAGATTATCTGTCTGTAGCATGTAAATTTTTATGCTAAACCTTTGCGGTGCATATTATACTGAATAAGGTTGTTAAGACCGCTTGTTTTTGAGGACCGACTGACCATTCAAAAAAAAGACCGGTTAACCGCTCGTCCTTATATCCCTAATGTTTTGAGACCCATTTGAGAACTAACAAGAGAATGTTGTCGCCTGGCGTCGTCTGATGGCATCAAAGCCCGCTTCCCCCTGCTTGCGTTCAGCTCTTTCCGCATTGCCCTCAATTAAAAGCATTTTTTTAATCAAAAAAAAAACACTAAACAGTGATGGTTAATTGTCTTTTTTATATTTTTTTTTTGAGGACTCGTAGTTCACCGGTTACATGGTCCTACGATCCTGAATAAAGATGACCAGTCCTGGTCTGAGGACCGGTTAGCCGGTTAACTGTTAACAAGCTTAATACTGAACAACCTTTTTAATGTTTTTTCCTTGGTAAATTATCGTTGTACGGATCAGGCCCCCAGCTTTGTTTATATGCAAGCATCTCAAGTACTACAACTAAACCTAACTTTAATTTCTGTAATACTTTCCATTTTGGAAAAATTCAATTCTAAAAAATGTTTAAACTAAACCAATCCGTTCAACGATAATTAGCCTTTTCCTATTTTTATATTGCTATTGGAGGCACTTTAGTAAAAAAAAAAAAACTTTAAAAATATAAACAACTAATGGCATAGTTTAAAAGAACTGATTTTTAAGTAAATTTTAACACCAAAATTATAATTTTAGGATTAATAGTTAAAGGTTATGAATTTTTAAATGGTTCAAATTGTCCTAAACCCCAATGCATTTTTCCTTCATATTTTGTGATCTCAATTCCGCTGTTCCTATCACGCACTCAAGTCTTTGTTTTAACAGTAAAATTTATCTTTAAATGAAGTTTCTGTTGTGTTTTACATGTTCCAGTTCACCCACCATCATGACCTACATATAACAAAATGAACTGTCCTCTATAAAAACGTACAAATAATATTAGGAACTCATTTGAACCTTCAACTTTGGCTCTTGACTAAATATTTAACCCTGACCAACTAATGAATGAAACTATTGAAGACATAGTAGTAGTAAGTATGAGTCACAATGAGGTTGAATGAATAGTAATTTAGTAATGGTTTCCAGGGACAACTGTCTGCACACAGTACATGGTATTTTATAATATCAACTCTGTAGTGTTTAGCCGTCTAAATTAAGTAAATTATTGAATTAATTCCATATTAGATCATCTTAAAACTTCAATTATCATATATTTTAATTATGGCTGTGGAAATTAACTATTAATCTCTCCATTAATCGGTAAATAATTTTTATCGATTAAAATTATTTTAATAGATAAAATAGCAATTAAAATGGAAGATAATGTTTTAGACAATTTTTTCGATTTATTAATAAATAACTAATAATTAATAATACAATGAAGTTTGCTTTTTTATGTACAAACTTCTCCATTAAAAAAATATATTTTTAACGTGTTAACTTTAAAATAAGCTGTTTTTATGAGGAAAATAAAATAAATAATTAAACTAAACATTCTTTTTACTTTTACTTAATTAACAGTTAATAATACAAAAATAATTTGCGCTAAAATAAGAAATTACCCACATTTTTATAGAGGACAGTTCATTTTTCATAACTGAGTTTGAGGATTGGGACAAATTGATTGAACCACACTTACACTACAACTAGACTAGACTGACTCTGACTACAGTTCACTACACTCTTACACTGTCTACAGTAGTAGTAGTAGTAGTAGGTTACTACAACTACAGTGTCTACAGTCTACACTCACACTTTTCGCTTTACTTTAAACGGAGTGTCTACTGCTACGACAAAGTAACGGCAGACAACCCGCGCGGATGTGGCTGGTGCTACGACATGTCGTAACGCCAGCAACATCCGACCGGGTTGTCTGCCGTTACGACAATTTTCTGTATTTTCAATTATGCTATTACTAATACTTAAATACTGAACTATAGTTCTCATAATGAAATATCATGATCACTAGATAAGCTTATTAATGAATTTTAAAGGTTTAAAAGAAAATCTAGATTGAGCCATTAAATGAAAAACAGTTATAATTTTAAAAAATTCCTCTTTGTCATCAGCTTCGCTAGATCAAGTGATAGTCCGTTTGCTCTGCAATGATATGTCACGAGTGATAGCGGGATCGAATCCCGCCGCCGTCATGTTTTTTTTTTATTTTAAAAATTTCATTTTTTTTTTTTTTAAAAAACATCATAATGAGTATGCTAATAATTTTTGTTATTATTCTGAAAAGCAGATACGTTGACTAAATCTGTTAAAATAAAAAATATTTAGATTTTAGACTAGTCGTAACACTAGCCAATCCACATATGCTTGGCTAGCGTTACGATATCCGGTCAGGTCGTCTGCTGCTACGACAGTCGTAAAAATGTGTTATGTGCTTACTTACAGTTACGACTAAAACTGTATTTAATTATGCTAATATTATTTTTTTCTTTTTGATTCGCGAGTTGACACTCAGTCGGCATCACCAACGAAAAAGGTGAGGCAATAGTTTAAAAAATGACTATAAACCATCACTGTTACTGTTACTAAATTTGTTTGAAAGATATTTTTGAACAATTCTCTAAATTGAAGGCATCGCGAAAAAGTGCTGAACACAAGCGGGGGATGCGGGATTTGAAGCCATTGTCAGACGAAGGAGGCATAGCGTATCATGCCCCGCAGACTTGCTCGTCATAAATAGTGCAAAGAGAGGCGGGAGGGGGGGGGCGCTGAGAAAACGGACACAAACAGCAGCACGAAGTAATGGGAAAAAAAGGCGAGTAAACGAGGAGGCCTGTGCGGTTGTTATTACCTGCCCCCCCCCCTCAATAGTAATAGTATTAGTAATAGAGTGAAAATGATGTAGAAGGATGAATGGAATGGTTTCCTGTGAAAAGTCTGCACACGGCACATTTTATTATTCCACACGAAACGAATTATTTTAGGCCTACATTCTTGCGATTGTGCGCGAATCAGTTGCTTGCGGATTTTCATTTACGGCTTTAGGCTTTACGGTATACTCTAAATTTTAATGTATCGGCATCACTTACACAAGTATACTATAGTATAGCAAAATCGGCTAATATACTTATAATCGTTAGACCAATACTAAAATTAAATCAAAATCTATTTTTAAAAATTATTTAAATAAATTTAGATTTTAGAATTAATACACACACAAATAATGTCGTATTTTAATATATTTATGCGTATACAATTTACAGAAGAGTTTCTTAAGATTTAATTCTTTCCAGTTCCAGGTGTTTACTGCAAAGAGTGACTAAAACTAGTCGTAGCAGAAGTTGCGTATGTGGTAGCACTAGTTTCCTGACTAGCGCTACGACATGTCGTAATGTTAGCTACATCCGACCGGTTCGTCTGCTGTTACGACAATCTTGTCGTAACGCTAGCAACATCCGACCGGATCGTCTGCTGTTACGACATGTCGTAGCACTAGTTTCCTGACTAGCGCTACGACATGTCGTAACGCTAGCAACATCCGACCGGGTCGTCTGCCGCTACGACAATACAATATTGTCGTAGCGCTAGCCACATCCTACTTTAAATTCAAAATTCATATCTTTTAAAAATTAATAATTTTGGTGTTAAAATTTACTTTAAAATCAGATCTTTTTAATTATACCATTCGTTATTTAAATTATGAAATCTTCTTACAAACAAAATGTTTAATGTAGTATTGTCTTTTACTTTGGGGGTGCTCGTCAAAGAATTCTCCGAACCCTGAACTGTGTCCATCTTGAAGTTTCGCGCGATTGACCAGATTTCTATAGTGTGTTGTGGTAATTTTCTAATGCTTGTACTTAATCTGGCAAGTTCCAAATGTCTTTTGGTAACAAGTAACTTAATTTGTTTGTTTTTTTTAAATTTTATAAAATTATGAAAATTTATATTCCTTTTTATTTTTTAAAAACTTAATATATTTAAAAAATATAGTTCATTTTACTTTATTTATCTGTTTACTGTTTATATTTAACTTTACTTTCAGTCTGTGACGTCACTTCCTAGTTCCAAAATGGCGCAGACGGTTACCACTCGACAATAACCACCGTTTCAGATTGTTGAAGACATGGTCATGACACAATAAGTAAGAATATTTATTGCCGAATATTTAAAATATGACATTAATATATCATAATTTATAAATTTTTATATTAGTAAGGTTTCAATTCAGAAAATGGGTATAGAATTGCGTGAGGACGTATGATTTCAATTTCTGCTCACCCACCGATTGAGTGATTGTCAGTGATTGACGATTGTAAATTAAAATAGATGAAGATGCCATGCCATAAATAATTTAAATAGTAAAAACACATTAATTTTTATAGGCACTTTGGTAAAAAAATTCAACTTAAACAAAATAAATAACTAATAACACAGTTAAATAGAGCTGATTTTTAAGTAAATTTTAACACCAAGATTATATTTTTAGGATTTGTAGTTTTAAAGTTATGAATTTTCAAAGTGTGGTTTAATTTGTCCCAGTCCCCAATGCATTTTACCCCCACATTTTGTGACCTCAATTCCGCTGTTCGCGTCACGCACTTTATCTCTCGCTTTAATCAAGATTTTATTTTCAGGATCAATGCTATAAATAAAATATTCTTTCTTTATTTTGTTTTTAAAATATTATTTATTATTAAATCATTCTTCTTTATGTAACAGTACTATTTATCTTTAAATTTAACGAAGTATCTGTTGTGTTTACAAGTTCGAGTCGAGTTCACGCATCATATGAGTCACAATGAGGTTGAATGAATAGTAATGGTTGCCAGGGACAACTTGTCTGCACACTGTACATTATGGTATTTTATTAAATTAATTCTGCAGTGTTTAGCCATCTAAATTAAGTAAATTATTGAATTAATTCCATATTAGATCATCTTAAAGCTTCAATTATCATATATTTCAATGTTTAAAAGGCAAAATAATTGAATATTTGATACGAATCGGGTACATCCGCCATTTAAAAAGGGGCGGTGTCACTTATGCAAAGAAGGGTCATAACACTAAAAATGAAAAAAAGTAATGGCCGACACGTCCTAGGTCAATGAAAATTGGCACAGAGATAGCTCAATATATGATGCTAATGGCGAAATAATATGATTGATGGGGTATGAAGATTTCAACAAAAAATTTTGAGTCGAAGATGCCATACATAGACATTTTTATTCCAAAATACGGGTCGATAGAAAATACAAAAGAAACCTATTAAAATGTAGGCCATTATGTAGGCCGAAGCTTTAGACCGGAAAAGGAACTCAAATACGTTTCGAAAGTGCCTATTTATGAATGGTTTTACACCCTCCTCGAAAAATTAAAAACTTGGATTCTTCGGCGCCGAATTATATTTCCGATACAAAAAACGTAGTAGTCTCCCTTGACATACCGAAGTACCTAATTTTTACTATACTGGGCTCTCGTCACTGGTACAGTCCAGTGGTAGTTGAATAAATATAAAAATAAAGGGGTAATCCTGCAGTTTCTGCACCTATATTATAGTTATATAGGTACTTTGATATGGCAAGGGAGACTACTACGTTCTTTGTATCGGAAAAAATAATTCGGCGTCGGAGATCCAAGTTTTTAATTTTTCAGAGGAGGGTGTAAAATAACTTATAAAGAGGTCATTTCGAAACGAATGTGAGTTCCTTTTCCGGTCTAAACCGTTGGTAGACTAGGCACTACGATACTCGTTTGCGCATCGATCTGCGCATGTCGTAAATTTACGGAAATACTTTTTCGTAAAATTTTTATTAGCTCTACGGAGATCCCCGAATTAGTCGTTTTACGTCACAGTAATCGAAAAACAAATAAATTTGGGGATCGAGTACGTCAATTAGTAGGTTTCCAGTGACACTATCACTATTCATGCAACGCGGTATTCGCTGTTGAATTTTCTGTGTCTCTTGCAACTTCGTCAAGCTACTAATGTCTTAAATATTCTGTATTTAATTAAAAATAGTTACTCTGACTAAAATATTAGTAATAATCATATTAATTTTGTTTGGAAAATCATTGATTTCATCAATGTAGCCTTCCACCATAAGCAGTAGACCTCCACTTATATTTTGATCAAACATCGGCACCGTAAAAAACAAAGATGGCCGATTTTTTCTTGTTCACCGGCGTGTTAGTTTTCTAAGAAAGACTACTCAGAGCTATACGTTATGCATAATTGCAATCATTTAACATCTGAATCTGAATAAATACAAATAAAACAAAGATATTTATATAAAAATAATGTAAAAGGGATGATATCACTTTAATAAAGCCGATATTGATCTATGATGGATGAAAATAAATCGATAAAATTAAAATGAACAACCACTAGTATTACTATTCTTAATATAGAATTAAATCACTATTACTATTATTTACCATTAATTAATTATTAGTAATATTAAAGTCAGTTTACAAAGAAATGCAGGTCCAATTAACATTATACTTATACCATAATACTATTAGTTTTCTTGTATATAATTCTATAGTATTAGTAACAGTATTAGTATATAATATATTTTAATTACTTGGTTATTATAAGTTATTAGGTACTTCGATAATCGTTCGCGCATCCCTCTGCGCATGTCGAAAATTCACGCAAAAACTGTCATGGCGATTTTACTGTCGGTCTTAATGCCACATCGGTAGTTTGCGTTTTACGTCACAGTTTTTGATTATTTGTGTACTTTGTCTTCAGTGATGAAGAGGATATATTTAGTCGAGCACACTGGTATCATTTTCACGCAGGCTGTGTGTGCGGGCGATGAGAGGTTTTATTCTCAATGGTCGTTGTGTACATAAATTGCATACAA
>MUZC01004547.1:10597-54180 GCA_002072015.1 Radix auricularia | reverse complement strand
AATGACATTTAAGTAAATGCGCATATAATAAATAATACAAGTTATTTACTCAGAAATTGACAGTAAATATGTTCTTATTCTTATTATAATTTGATGAGATACTTAAATCTTCAAATAATAATAGAATTTGATTTTAATTTGAAATTTCAGTAATCAGGAATTGAGGGGGGTGGGGTATTTCCAAAAATAATTTATTGTAACTTGCATTCAGTTTTATTTTTAAGAATCAAATACTTACCATTCAAACATTTAATTATAGTTATTGAATTAAATTTACAATATAACTAATTAATAATGCATTAGGCATGCAACTGTTTGTACTGATTTGAATTTATATATATAAAAAAACAATTTTCGCCCTTGATTTTCTTCAACAAGCCTCCAAATATATTTTTACAAAATTCAAAATCTTGATATAATTTGATCATTCCTTGTTCATTGTTTTGTAAATTGGATTGTGAATGTCTCCTGAAAATTTGATAACCATATCTCTAATATTAAAAAAGTTATGAGGGAAATAGTACAGAATTTTGAAATTGGGGTCACAAGTTTTTAAATAAATTATATAGGTTATATAAGGGGCAAAAAAAATTGACAAAAAAAAATATAACTCCACTTCTATAAAAGATAGAAAGACAAAACAGGTGTTTTTGAAAAGGTCTTAGCAAGCCCTTTAAAATGATATATTATTTAAGCCTATTGGACTACATTTAAATTTTCTGTCAAAGTACCTAGGTAGACATATTGGCCTACATTTTAATAGGTTTCTTTTATATTTTCAATCGACCAGGATCTTGGAATAAAAAGGTCAAAATATTGCACCTTTCGACTCAAATTATTTTTTTTTTTGAGGGGGGTCCCTCAAGCATATTAATAGTCCCTCTGCGCCATCTATTGATCTACGTCTGTGCCAAATTTCATTGACCTAGGACGTAAGTGTCATTAGATTTTCAAATTTGAGTGACATGACCCTTCTTTGCATATAAGTGACACCGCCCCCTTTTTAATGGCGGAAAGCCCTGACGCTTATAAAATATTCAATTATTTTGCCTATTTACAAAAAATATCTGATAATTGATGTTTAAAGATGATCTAATATGGAATTAATTCAATAATATACTTAATATAGACGGCTAAACACTGCAGAGTTGATATTATAAAATACCATAATGTACCGTGTGCAGACAAGTTGTCCCTGGCAACCATTACTGTTCATTCAACCTCATTGTGACTCATACTACTACTATGTCTTTAATAGTTTCATTCATTAGTTGTGGCAGTGTGCAAAATCCTTTTAACCATTGGTCAGGGTTAAATTAATTATTCATAAGCCAAAGTTGAAGGTTCAAAAGGAGTTCCTAATATTATTGGTACAATTTTATAGAGGACAGTTCATTTTGTTATATGTAGGTCATGGTAATAATGATAGTCGGGTGAACTGGAACTTATAAACACAACAAAAACTTCGTTTCAAGCTAAATTTTACTGCTAATACAAATAAAAATGTTTTATTAATAAAGAATATTTTAAAAACAAAATTAAGAACTAATTATTTTATTTACAGCATTGATCCTGAAAATAAAATCATTATTAAAACAAAGACTTAAGTGCGTGACGCGAACAGCGGAATTGAGGTCACAAAATGTGGGGGTAAAATGCATTGGGGACTGGGACAAATTAAACCACACTTTGAAAATTCATAACTTTAAAACTACAAATCCTAAAAATATAATCTTGGTGTTATAATTTATTTAAAAATCAGCTCTATTTAACTGTGTTATTAGTTATTTATTTTGTTTAAGTTGAATTTTTTACCAAAGTGCCTAAGTTATAGGTACTTCGGTATGACAAGTAGGCACTTTGGTAAAAAAAAACAACAAACACTTAAAGTTATAAAAAAAAACAATAGCATAGTTTAGGTACTTTAACATGTCAAGGGAGACTACTACGTTTTTTTGTATCAGAAAAATAATTCTGCGCCAGAGATCCAAGTTTTACAGAATACCAAGCTTAACAAGTAAGTGTGCAAAATATGAAAAGTGTGAATTATTGTCCACATGCTCATTCGAGGGTCATAATATGCGCAAAAATGGATGACCATGATGCATAAGGGTGCCCACAATGAGTACACTATTATTGATTAACAAGAATTCTCTGTCAAAATAATAAACAAATATAATGGTACTTACTAATTATATAACAAACATCATTCCATGTCTTGTAGGTTCTTGGCAATACCGTGTCCAATATTGATGAAAACTGTATGAAGTGCAATGTTTGGACATTTTTAGGGCATTCTGTATGCAAGCTACATTTAAGATAAAAACACCATTAAACTCAGCATGAAACAATGAGTAAATACTGAAAATTTCAGCCTGATACCTCTTTTAGTTTTTGAAATATTCACATTCAAACATCATGAAAATGTGAAAGTCATGCAAACTTGCGACTGCCCTAAAAACTTTAAAAAATCATATCTCAGAATTTTTTTGACCAAATGGCCTGAAATTTTCAGCTATTCCTGAACTTTGTATGTACTACAAGCCCTAAAAATTTCAGGAAGATCTGAGTTGGTGTGGTTAACAATTGTCAGAAAACTGGTTGAGTTGACATGGAATGACCCAGCATGTTAATGTTCCTGATGAAGTAACATTTTATAGCCATATTCAGGGTATAGATGCACTGGCAAATAACAGTGATTCGGATGAAGACGAGTAAAAGAATAATTGTTTGATAGTATAAATAGATGTAGAGAATGTCAATTACATGATTTTTCTTCTTTTATTGTGTTTTTAATATTTGTTATCAATAAAATATACTTAAAACCAAAAATTTTTATTTAAATGTTCTTAAGTCCATGAGACAGTTTCAGACAAAAAAATTAATATCTATGCAAACATTAGAGTTATAAGCTGGAAAATCAGCTTATTTATTCATAATAACATTACCTATAAGCTGAAACAATCAGAAATTTTTATTTCGTTCATTCATGTTTGATTCTTATTTTTATTATTTATAGTGTGAAAATTTAATTTGGCATCTTACTGTAACAACCCGGCAAGTAGAGTGATAAAGAAGCAAAATGGTTCCGTGACGTTCCAACTATTTATTGTTTAGAGCCGAAAAAATGTCTTAGAAATTATTAAGACGTACAAATTAGTGCTGTCATAGCTAGCATAAATAATATAAAAGTCCAGCTCACTCATTCAGTAACGCTGAGGGACATAGTACAACAGTCCATAGCAGTTATAAAAGAAAGGTATCATTTTGGTTTTGAGTATGGTGTTTCTGGCCATAAAATATTAAATGTCATTGTTTAAGCTTATATTTTAATTTTGGAATAGGGAATGATGTAAAAAGAGAATTTGAGGATTTATAAATATAAAATACTTTTTATACGTGGGACGTGGTGGTCGAGAGGTAGCGCGCTCGACTGTCATACCGATGGTCACGAGTTCGAATCCACGGGAAGGTGAAGGATTTGTTCCCGGGGCCTGAGGAGTCCCCGAGTCACACAGCTCTGAATGGGTACCTAACTAGACAATAGTTAGGCGGCTGGGGTAATGCGTGGAACCCCTATAGCCGTGGCCTGTGACCGCTGCATCACTTGCCAACAGATCATCTCTCATGGTCTGTGGACGCAATTATCTTCTACATAGAAGGAGCGTCTGTATATCTAAGATAAGATACATTTCGGGAAGTTTAATATTTTGTATTTATCAAACAAAGATAAGTTACTTGGGCTTTTGAAAAAAGTGTACACCGCCCTACAACCCCTAGTACAACATATAAGCATTTAATGAATTAAAAACGTAAGTTATCACAAGAAAATTTATTTTCGCTTTGAAATAAAATTCATGTAGAAACTGAAGTATTGCCAATAAAGGATAGCCCTGATAACTAAAGACCAGTTTCACATACTACATTACTTTTAAATTATAAGAACACATAATAGGACGCAATAATCTTCTGTATAGAAGAAGCTTCTGTAACAGATAAGATATATTGTATTATGCAGCATTCGAGCTTGGCCAGCGTACCGAAGGTCTGGGATTAGAATCTTCATAAATGCTGGGATTTTTTTTCCTGGACAAAGGGTGCCTTCCAACTTTAAATGGGTACCTGACACTAGTTAGGAAAATAAAAGCGGCTGGAAATAGCATCGCCCCTCACAGCCATGGCCTGTGAACTTTGCGTTGCTTGCCAACAGACTGGCATGGAATGGTCTGTGCGTTCTTATCAAAATGTAAGATGCAATAATCTTCTGTATTGAAGAAGCGTCTGTAATAGATAAGATAATAGGGGGTGGCTAGATATGGTTTTTTACTTTTTGCCGGATCCGGATAGTTTGGCCCTAATATTTGCCGGATCCAGATATCTCCGGATTTAAGTGTAAAAGCTAAAGAAGTGTACTTAACTACTTTCTATTTAGTATTTAATACTAGTTTATTAAAATATTTGTTATCCAAATATGGAGAGTATCTGTTATCTACAATGACAGTCCATGACACTGTCAATGATGAACATTTTACAATGAATTGAATGAACGAACTTGAACGAAGTGAACAGTGTTGTACTTAATGTGTAGTGTGGTGTACAAGAAGTTGTGATCTAGAGCCATAATAAAAACTGTTCTTTTATTCGGATAATTTAAGTTTAATATGCTGCTAATTAACATACTTTGTTACCTTAAGTTGTAAGTAATATGTATACTTGTACTTTTTTAAGTTAATATTTTTTGTAGTATTGAAATTGATTGTTTTACTATATTTAACTAACGAACAAAAAAAATGAATTTCGGGTAATATGCTTATACTGATATCACGACAGGGCAACCGTTAACAACATTTATTCAATTAATTTAATTTAATTTCAGATAATTCCTAACTACATTGATATCTGGATCCAAAAATTCGGATAGTGCTGGAAACCCAGATATCCGGCCACCCCCTATAAGATAATATAGTTTACTGCCTGTGAATTTTGCATCAGTTGCCAACTTGTGTTGCCCTGATCTTTTTTGATGCAGCGGTGTTAAGAAACTAAAGCCAACGATTAAGGGGACTAAACATATATTTTTAATTTTAAAACCCAAATCATTGTAAAAATCTGCAAACCCGCCTTCTCTTCTGAAAAGTTAAATATGAGTAAAAATGTGGAAATAGGAAATTGTTAACAAAATAACAATAAAAAATTGGCCTCAAAACAAATGAACACATAAATTTACAGTAAATATAAGTCATATTTTATTTTTATTCTTCATTCATCCAGTTATTAATTTTAAAAAAAAGGTTTTAATAAAATGCAATAGATTAATTTAATATATACATGGTGCAATAAAAGTGATTGTCTTCAACTTGAAAAAGTTAAGAAATTTGTTGTTTTTTTCCTCTGGTTTTGACTATCTAATTGAAGTTTCATTATATTTCTAAAGGATTCTCTTATATAAGAATTTGACTTAAAGATGTTAGCATACAAATTATTTTAAATTTATATATCAAACTTAAAACGCTCATTTTTCTGTTTCAGGTGAGCTGTTTTACAAAGATATTTGGTCTAATGCAATAGCATAATTTTCAAGTTGGCCTACATGTTGACTGGTGGAGTTTTTGAAAGAAAGACATTTTGCCCTCATTAAAAAATATAAGTGGCAGTATTTAAATACCCCCGAGTCTAGTATGGCAGCACCTGCAATTTGCTCAACAAATATGAATCCACATCTTCTCAGTGAGGCAGAGTATGGGCAGAACATGCTGATGAAACTCAATGAGTTTCGTCGAGGGGCTTTGTTTACTGATGCTATTTTGTGTGTTGGCCAGGAAGAGTTTCCTTGCCACAAGAATGTATTAGCTGTGAGCTCACCCTATTTCCAGGCCATGTTTACCAGTGACTTGAAAGAAAGTCGAGAGAGCCGCATAAATTTCAATGAAGTGTCTCCATGGACACTTAAGCGAGTCATTGATTATGCATACAGTGGTAAAATTGAAGTTAGTACAACAAATGCTCAGGAGATGCTAGCAGCAGCCAGTTTGTTTCAGTACCCAGCCATTGTGACTGCTTGTGAGGAATTTCTAGAGCAACAGCTTCACCCTTCAAACTGTTTAGGATTTGAAATGTTTGCTCAGTTGCATTGCTGCACAGATTTGCAAAAGAAAGCCCGTCAATTTGCATTAGATAATTTTACTTCTGTTGTGGAAAATGATGAATTTCTCGAATTACCACTTGATCGTCTCCAGAGTTATATATCTAGTGATAACATAGATGTTCCAACAGAAGAAACTGTCTTCAAAGCCATTAAAAACTGGGTGCAGTTTGACCCTGATGAGAGAGAAAAAAAGTTGCCTGAACTTTTACAGAATGTCAGACTTGTTGTATTAGATTTACCTCATTTAAAAATTATTGAACAAGACCCATTAATTTGTGGTTCAGAAAAATGTTTATCTTTAGTGCAAGATGCTCAGCTATTAAAACAAACATTCCATGATACACAAGCTGGGAAAAGAAGGAGAAGCATGCAAGATATTTTCATTCAGCCCCGTCCTTCTACTGTAGCCAAAGAAGTAGTGGTAGTTTTGGGAGGGCGATCTTCGGACAGTTATGTCACGTGTAGTGTAGAAATGTATGATCCTCATAAAGACAAGTGGTCTAATTTATCAGACTTGCCTCAAGGAGTTACATGGTTTAGTGTAGCTGTTTTAGCCAACTGTATCTATGTTGCTGGAGGGATTTTGGATAACCGCATTATTTCAAAAGTATGGAAATTTGATGCAGTCGACAGAAAATGGTATAGTGTTGCACCAATGCTTAAACCCAGGGCCAGGCATGCAGCAGCAATTATTGAAGACAAAATGTATGTGTTAGGGGGTGTTCGTTATGAGGGTAAGATGCTGAGCGTTGAGACAATAGAATGCTATAACCCTGTAAACAATACATGGACAGCTGCTGGTAGAACAACATTTCCTCGCAAAGAGTCCTGTGTGGTACCTTACAACAATACAATCGTTGAGCTCGGAGGATTGAAGGGAGAGGAAGCCGTCGATAATGCACTGGACAGCTACCACATCAAAGAGGATGGTATTCGGCCTAGCGGTGAGCAATTCATGCTTCCTGAGAACATTAGATTTGCAAAAATAGTTGTAATAAATACAGTATTCTACATTATTTGGGAAGACTCTAATAAAATGATTGCACTGAATGCTCAGAAGAGAACATTTAAACCACTTCCAAGCATGCACTACTCTAGAGTATCAAGTGGAGCCACTGTGGTGAATGGAAAAATTTATGTCACAGGGGGGCTCATAAAAGATGAACCTACAAGTAAAGTTGAGAGTTTTGACCCGATTACAGAAAAATGGACTGAAGAAAAGCCAATGTCTGAAGGGAGGGCTCTGCATGGATGTGTGACCCTTAAAATGTGCTAGAATATCAGCATAAATTGATGTTTTAATATTCCTTTTGCTCAATTTTCTTCAAGTTGGAAATGGTAACAGATATGAGAAATACTTAGCAACTAAACTTAAATCTATGTTCATTATAATTTCTGATTTCTTTCTTACACTATTTTATTCTAATTACAGCATTACAATTCATCAATGTACTGAACTTAAATTTCACAAGTGGAAGACCTGATTTGATGCATAAAAGTATAGAATTCATAAAGCAATCACAACTTTTTTTTCTTCAAACCATTATTTTTTTAACACTGAACACAACCTTCACATCTTATTCAAAATTATTGTTTAACTTTTTCAATGCCCATATCTTAATTGCCTCAATCATTTCTTAATGTCAAAGAAAATGAAAACTTGTCCTTTACTTCTTACTAGTCACTTTGCATCTTGTTACCCTGCATACTCAAAATGAGACAAAGACTATTCATGATTTCTCTCCATCTTCAATTATACTGAGTTACTTCCTCCTGTATATTCTTAATTTTTCCTCACTCTTTCTTAATCACTTTTCACTAAGTTTTTTGATGATTTCCTTTTTTCTTATGATAGATTAATTTTAGACTGAATTTATTATTTTTTTTCAATTGTCATGGATTAATAACTTCAAATTTTCCCAACCAGCTGAAATTCCAACTAGTCATTTGAATAGTTCTGGTGTATATGAGCTGTGATTTTCATGCTAATTTATTTTTGAGAAAACCCAGGTAAATTTATTTCCTTGACTTTGTTATAATTATCTTTTCCTCAACAGTCTAAGATAAGAGTTGGAATTTTTTATTAATTTTTTTCATAAAAAATTTTTTTTTTTTGAAAGTTTTGGTGTAGTTTAAAAATTGTGTACAAGTGTATAACATTAATAAAGTTTTGTTTAAAGCAACCCGCAATTATATATACTCTTAAATATGAGTTTTTTACTGACAACTATACACTATTTTGTCTGAAAAACAATTTTAAGATTCACATTTTAATTTTTAAAATTTCTAATTTGGAAATCTCAACTTACTCTTTAACACTGGGTGCTAGATACTTATACTTATTTTCTCTTTTTTTATAATACTGATGTCTAAAAAATGTGGGACGTGGTGGCCGAGAGGTAGCGCTCTCGACTGTCATACTGATGGTCACGAGTTCGAATCCACACGAAAGTGAGGATTTGTTCTCGGGGCCTGAGGAGTCCCCGAGTCACCCAGCTCCGAATGGGTACCTAACTAGACAATAGTTAGGCGGCTGGGGTAATGCGTGGAACCCCTATAGCCGTGGCCTGTGACCGCTGCATCACTTGCCAACAGATCATCTCTCATGGTCTGTGGACGCAATTATCTTCTGCATAGAAGGAGCGTCTGTATATCTAAGATATAAGATATAAATAATTGTTTATCACGACAGACTCAGCTTGAAACTTTTGCTCATTCATAATTTGATATTTACAACTGCTGGTGTGTACAGATGCTTTGGTGTTGTAAGGCTAGTTTTCTTCTTTACAACAGTTCAGAACGGCAATAATTTCTCTGGGTGAACCTCAATTTACAACTCTAGTATTCACTGATGCATAGTGCCAAATAATATTAAGCATTGTTTTCTTCTCAAAATATCCTTTAAAGAAAACTTGTTAAAAATTTCACATTGGTTTAGAGAATTCATGTAAACAAATGTTATATTGCATCTCTGGTTTGATCATACATTTTAAAATATTATTACCATTTATTTCAAATGTTTGTTGTTTAAAAAAAAAATTAATTTTAACCTGTTCAAAAATGAATAAGTTGTACCTTTTCATATCTGGAATAGCACCATTGTCCTCTCAATGATATTATTGAAATTATTCATTTAGGAAAAGTCATGAGGAAAATATCTGTTTCTACTTAGATTCCCACCATAATTTAAATTTGCAATAAAGTTAATTATTATACTTTATTTTCTCCTAGTCAACATGGAAACAATGTGAAGTGTACAAAGTCTTTCTACAAAATCCTTTCCCAATATTGAGTCATTCACAAATCTTGATAAGTAAACATAGCCACCTTCTTCCTCATTGTGTAATTTATCTATGAATGAGCTCTATTTTTTTCCACTGTAGGGCCCACGATCAATGCATTAATCATTCTAGCTCATGTATATGTTGAGAAGGCTTTCAGTGGTACACTGATTGCAAGGGCTACTCAATGAGGTTATCAGAAAAGGGGGGAGGGAGCAAATACAAATGTTTTTAGTCTGACCATTGCTGTTGCGAGCTTGTTCCTGGCCCTGATTGTCTTGTCCCTGGTAGGAATGCACTGTTATTAGTCTTTAACTTGAATACATTGAATATATAAGCCTTAAAGTTTTTTATTTTAAATGGCTCATGTGACATGACTGGTTAATTATATTGCAACTTGTTTTGAAATTATTAATTTCCTCTTTAGTGGGTTATTAACTGGTGCTAATATTGATACTGTTTATTTTTTTGAAGAAAAGATTATAATTTCTTAAAATGAATTTTTCTTTTTCAAAGTTACAAACAAAATTAAAATTTTTCAAAACGTTAAAAGTATAAATTTAATAAGAAAGTACGTATTTTATTAAAACTCTACTAGATACGACCCGGGCGTAGCATTTGCCAATGACTTGCTCATAGATAGTTAAGATGGTGCAAAGAAAGGTGATAGAACAGACACAAACTACAGCACAAAGAAATAAGAACTTCTCGAATTAACATGGGGTGGGTGGAGGACATTGCTGACGTATTAATGGTCTTGGGACATGCGCAATGCAGTTAGCTACCTGCACCAACCTAGCTTTGCCAACCATAAACTGTAATTGGCTGACCCTAGCGAGGGTCAGTTGTTTGCAAAACAGGGGGAAAAGAACGGCACAAAAACCTTTTTTTAAAAATTTAATTTTAATATGTTTCTGCGGAGGCTTGAACCCAGTACCTCCCGCTGGTAAGGGGGATGTAATAACCACTACACTACGAACATGTTATTCCATGAAAGAACAATGCAAGTGAATGCAAGAAACATTGTTGGTCCGGAAACATGCCCGCCCTCACTTTGCTTGATTGGTCGCCTTAGCGGGGTCATTCGTTATGGTCATTTGCACACTTCTTACTCTTGATATTGTTCTGGTGAATTATTTATATAGATGGGGTTTTATAGGCATAGAACACATTCCCAAATTAAATGGATAAAAATGTTAATTAATTTTGAGTTTATTTGTAAATTATGCATGTAATAAGTCAGGGATTATTGATATTGTTTTAAAAAACAACAATCTGCTATTTGTCCAGTCTCATTACTTGTCTGTAGATGAAACTATGTATTGTATGTGAACAATGAAATTGAGCTCTAGGAAAGGCATGTTTATCTTTTGCTGAAATATTTTGAAACATCTGCTAAACTGAGGAGTTTATTATGTTTGATTGAGTTCTTTCACTAAACATTTTCACCATTTAATTAATAGATCATTCTTCTATATGTACATGATTTCTCTTTTTTTTTTCCTGATAATATTGTATTTGTTATTTAATTTATTTATTTAATAAATAATGTTCAGCATAAGATTAGCAAAATTCCATGACATATTTTCATAAACAATTATCTGATAAGTCGGGGGGGGGGGGTTCAGAATTTTATATTATTATCTCAGCCTCTGTAACAAACTAAGGGTGAAAAATTAATAACAGAAACACATATTCCTCTCATGTCCATGGTGGCCAGAATCTAGGAAGAAAGAGTGGCGTCTGCAGAATATCTCTTTTCATCCCAATTATTATTTGACAATTCAGAAATGGTCATCATTGACTTGAGACATACTGCTATGTGAGTTGTGACTGCATGTAACACATGTCAGCTCTCACAATATGCACTGCTCCACACATATTGCCTATGGTTAAATACATGAAGTGTTAAATGAGGTAGACAATAGTAACTGTTTTATGGTTACTTGAATTTCATTTGGAAAATATATAAAATGCCCATAACACTTTGCGTTTCAATGTACCAGTATTTAAATATCAACAATATCTCCATTAAGAGATAGATAGGTATAACTCCTTTGTTTGAGGTGGTTCAGCTGCATTTTCACCCTCTACATCTCTATTCATCAAGCATGTTATTGTTCCACCTGCTGATGCCTGCAGTATTAAATTATGTTGTACAAATGCAATGTAAAACTATTGAGTCTAAAAATAATCAGCTATTTGAACTACATAAAATGGATTTTTGTAATAATTTATATTAATTTATATGCACATTTTGTTAATCATTAAAGTATAATAAGCTCACCCATTTCGGAAACATGTTATAGTTACAATCTTAAAATTCTTATTTTTTATTTTTAAACTGTAGTAATTTTGTGTTTGTGTTGCTAAAGCAAAACATTTTGTTTTTCAAAAGACAAATAATTAAAGAGAAAGCTCTTCTCAACATAATGTCAATTATTAGTTCCTCTTAAATATGCATCAAAATAATAAGTGTTGCATTTAAAGGTGTTTAACTTTTTAAAATGCAACTTATTAATGCTAAGAATTGAGAACATTATGAACAACAAATTTATTTTGCTTACAGAAAGAAAAAATCAGAAGGTAATTGTAAGTTGTAAGTATAAGGTAATAATGGTTCACGTTTTCAATACAAGTAGTAAACATTAATTATTTCTGTGAATAACTTGAACTAAAATGCTTAAAAACAGTTTGATTGACAGCCTTTAATTAATTTTTTTTTGAAAAATTGTTTACAAAATATTTTTACTACCTTCTACGACACTTCATTCTATTTCTGTTATTTTTTAATTTAATATTTGCTTAAAGTAGTAATGCTAAATGAGCTGCCGCGATTTGCGCTATTTCCTAGATTTCTAATTTTTTATTGCGTCGACTCGCGACGTATATGAATCACTATACTTACGCATATAAAAGCAATTGATTTAGAGAGCTGAAATGTAGTTCTACCACCTGATATCATTTTAACTTCGTTAAATTAAAAATAAAGGATAAATAATAAATATGACCAATTTTACAAGCTAAATTGATTTTTTTCTAAGCAAAAGTCATTTTTCAGCGTTCAAGAATATTGCTCAGAAAGGACTTGAAATGTTATATTTTCCTCATCACGTCTTATATATAATTTCCTGGAACCAAGTTGACACGCTTGCTTTAAAAAAATGTATACAGGCCCGAGACCTTTCACACTGGGCGAGAAAAAAAGAAGCACAGCCTATGTAACGCTATCAGCAGTTTTATCAAATTTTATGCCTTTTTTATGGATTCAAATTTAGGATACATGTTAAGAATGTCTTTAAATTCATATCATAATTAAATACTATCAATAAAAAAATATAGCAACTTTGGGCAATAAATACTGAAGTTGGTGGTAGTGTCAGAATCATTGGAAGTCTTGTCCAGAAAGTCAGAAAGGATTTACATTTTTTTAAAGAAGAGATTTGAAATTTACTTGTCCATTTTTTCTTTTAATTGGATATAGTCTACTTACAATGTTACCATTGCTGTCACCTGCTGTTGTTGCAGGTAGTGTCAGTGTCAGAATCATGGAAAGCCTTGTCCAGAAATAAGATATTTTTAACATCCCTATTTTAATGTCAGCATTTTATTTCGTTAAAATTAAAATGAATCCAGTTTTCTTCTTCAAGTGTTTTATAAATTATCGTAAACCTTTTTTGTAATGTGCATTTTTTTGTTGTTGTGAACATCCAATTTTAAACCACTATTAAAAAGAAGTAACAAAAACAACATAAGTTTAATGTTTATGTTGTTGTTTTTAATTCTGTTGCACTTAAAAAGTGTTGTGACTGAAAATGTTTTAATCATCTAGAATTAGAATGTTACGGTATATAATTTATTATATAAAGGAATGGAAATAAGTTTTAAAAATTTCCCATTTGAATTCATTTCACTTATCTTTTAGTATGAAGATCAACAAATCTTGTAATAATACATCCTTGAGCCATCATTCAGTTAGACTCTTGACTGGACAGGAGCGTTTACAATGGTATTTTGTATTTTTGTAAACCTTGGTTTCTTGGTTTTTAAAAGTTGGTCAAAGAATGAATCTACCAAATCAGGTTAATACAGGGAAATGAAATGGCCATGATAAAATTTTAAAGGGAATTATTTATACAGCCAAGTACTATACAAGTATATAAATATAAGTTAAACTAAGATCACTGTATTGTGTTACAGTTACAGATAAATTTATCTCATTAACATGAACTTTTCAAATATAAAATGTACACCAGCATGTCAATAATTTATTGTAATCATTGTTCTAATGAACTGCATGCACATCTTAACTTCAAATCAATTTAAAAACCTTCTGTGAAGATTCTCTGCTGTGACACATGTTTAATTTAAGTAAAGAAATGTCTCTGCTGGTGTTTTATCACTGGTTTTTATAATCTGTTCCAGTAAAATTAAGGGAGAAGTTAAAACACTACAATGTCTGCTTTGCTAAATATTTTCTTTCATTTTAAGTATTATTGCATATGTAATTGTTCCTTTCTGTTTTGGGGGTTTTCTTTTCATTTTTTAAAACTATTGTTTTGCTTACTTAATTATAATTAAATTATACTTATTCTTTGTCTGCCATTCGTCGGAGTGGCCAGGAAGTATCAAATCAAATATATTTATTTAGCCTTACAAATAATTTGTAAAATACTATACAGAAAAAAAACAACACACAGTATTCCAAACTAAGCAGTGCAAGATTATTATTTTTTATTATACAATTGTAATTGTACCAAAATGAACAAATGCCATTGTTGTGTGTTTTAAAATAACAACTATACTCTTCTAAGAGATGACAGCCATTTCCCACAAATATTGAGAGTTCCTGGCAGTGATCACTTACAAATAGTCCAGAAACAAATTATCTTTGTGATACATTGCCAGAGATTTATGTTCCCTCCACTTCAATCTTTTATTCTTTGCTGTTTTTCTCTATTAAAAGAAATACATTAATATCACCTGTAGTAGGTATCTCCCGCTCCATACCTACATGGTGTGAACATTACCCAGTGCGATGCTTTGAAAAATAATGACAAATTCAATAAAAACAGGTTTGCTCTACTTAGTTGTGTTAATTTTTATTTTTAATAACTTTGTCTTGCACACTTTGTCTTGCACACTTAATGTGATATAATGGCGGGATCACAATAGCCATCAGCAGCGGTAACCACATATAATAAGTGTTTGCACTTAACGCTTATCAGTATAAGTCATGCGCGTGCATGCTCGATATACGCCAATCACGAGCGATACCTCAGATTGATTGATTAATAATTAATGTGAAGTACGACTGTTGGTAACAAAATAACGAGGACAATTTTAAGATACGTTTTAACGGATTGGTATTTATTTGGTCCTTATAAAAGGAAAATATTTAAATTAGATTGTACTATTTGTACATTTACATTTTGAGCACATAGCTAGGAATGTTTCAACTATGCTCACAATGTACTGTTGGAACTCGCGGCTTTATAGAAAAGAAACTTTTACAAATGTAATGAGAACATGAAACTGAAATTCTACTTTAAATTGGTCAGAACCAAACCAGTTTATGTATCAAAAGGGGTGACATCAAAATAATAGAATTATGTACATTCCAGTTATATGGCACTGGATGACTTGGAGGAGTTCTATGGCTTAAGTCGTGAGTAATAATCCCTTTAAGCTGTGCAGCTACTCATATATTTCAACAACGCCGCGCAGCAGTTTAGAATACCGCGCAGCATATTTAGTAACATATTGCACACTAAATGAATGATGTGATGCTTTACACGAAATTCAATGTACCGTTAGAGGGAGGAACATTGGTCGTGAGGGGTGACACCATGAGCTACGCCGCGGGTGACACCAACATTAGTAACGCCTCTGATCCTGGGAATTATTTCTCGGAAAAAATTCTACCATCAATTTGTGTATCGCCAAGTAGCCAGCTAAACATTTTCTCCATTGATACAGTTAATATCAGTTATTTGGAAAACATGTGGCTTAGACATTCATAATAAACAATCAACAACACGAGTTAATATAAAGTATTTTTTTAAAAAAGTTTTTGACTATAAATCCTTTATATACGAGACATAACTAAAAGAATGTTCATTATATTACGCATCGCACAAAAATTTAAAATTTTAGTTATGTCTCAAATATATAAAGGATTTATAATTTTTAAAAATACCTGCTTAAGTCTGCCCGGTAATTTTCAGCTTGATTTGATATCGGAAAATGGTTATAAAAATGTGTATAATATAATGCGCACCGCGAGGCGGGCTAGCATAAACATTAATTTACAGATCGGTAATATATTTTTAAGAAGTAGGCTCAATATTATACGCACCGCGCGAAGGGAAAATTAAAAAAAGGTTAACAATTTTCAAATTTAAATTTTTTATTTTTTCTAAAGTGTTAAGTTTCACATTTTCTCCTACGTATTACACGTCAAACTTATCGAGTGCGTAACAAATGTAGTTTGCACCGCATAACACCGTTTGTAAAATTGCTGCCATCTTTAAAAAATCATGGAGCTAGAATATAAAATAGATGAATCCGAACAGAGGCAGGCCGAGTGCCCAGTTCAAGAAGTAGATTTGTTAGACATTTGTCCAAAGTATGAAGAACTTTTCAAAGATATATTTATTACCTTAACAAAAACATTTTTTTTCAAATAACATAAATACAAAACATAAGATACAAATTAAGTATCACATTGCTTTGTTTATTAACTTTCCACTTCCACCAAACCTTGCCGCAACATTTTTTAGCGCATTTTCGAGAAGTCGAATGCGCTATTGCACCCGTTTTGTCCGTCCGTCCGTCTGTCATCACCCTTGATCTCAGCATCCATAAGTCCTAGACCCATGAGGTATATATGTTTTTTGTATGTCCTGACCTGCCATTTGTGCATCAACACTCAGTTACTCGATCCGTTAAAAAACCCCGTTAAAACTACCAAAAAACTTTGCGAATCGAGAGGTAACACTGGCGCAGGGAACGGCCGCCATTGCCGGAAGTCGAATACATCATTTTTCAAGCATTCAAGAGTGGTGCGAAGGCGTGCAAAAGAATTAGTTTTTTGTTGTTTTTTTTGTTGTTGACGTCATTAGAATATGTGTAAAAGTTTAGAGAGTTTTACGTCATCATTTGTGGTGACTTGTAGTTAGATTAAAGAGAAAATATTTTTTTTTTTAAATGTAAAGAAATGACTTTTAAATTAAAAAAATGTCAGGTATATTCATTACACAAGAAAATTCATAAAAATATGTCTAAAATCTAAACACAATTACTGATAACTACATAATGCTGATATCTAACATAAGTACTGATACATAATACGAAAATGCGCTAACACGTCCTGAGTTCCAATAGGGACCAGGCTTAACATGATTTTTTTACTGACAAAAAGGCAGTGCTCGTCGACAATTTATAACAAATAGGCAATGTTTTTTTACACTCATGTCACTCATGTTGAATAGAAAATATCTATAACAAGGGCCGATAACTGATGCTTCTAAACGGTGGATTATAATTACCGTACATCTATTTTTTTTATTGAAATTTGACCTAAAAGTGATTAAAAATTACTACAAATGTGTAAATAAAGGAATTTCTGAGACATGCATGTTAAAAAAAAAAGTTGTGTGAGTGTCGACTACATTTGATGTGCAAAGTTTTTTATAAATAGATACGACCCGTGGCATACCATACGCCGAATACTTGCTCATAGATAGTGCAAAGAAAGGGCGGAAAGAACGGACACAAACGACCGTCGTCGGAGGGGGGGCATCGCTGAATATTGCCGGTCTCGAGACATGCGCACTGGTGTTAGCTACCTGCACCAACATAGCTTTCCTACCATAAACTATGATTAGCCGACTGTAGCAAGGATCAGGTATGTTCGCAAAACAGGGAGAATAAAACTATCATTTTTACAAATTAAAAAAATTACGTTTCCGCTGAAGCTTGAACCCAGTACCTCCCACATGTAAGGCGGACGTGATAACTAATACACTACGAACAACACGTTATTCTGTGAAGGAACATAGCAAGAAACATTTTTGGCCTCGAAACATACACCCCTCCCTTTTTTTTAACCCACTTTGCTTGATTGGTCGAGCCCAGCGAGGGTCATTCGTCATTCTCATTTGCACACTACTCGCTCTTGATTTTGTTCAGGTGAATTATCGATAGAGATATCTGCATTTCATTTATAAATTGTGAGAAATATTATCAATCCCAATGCATGAACATCGCTAAGGATAAGGCCAATCAATATTGTGGTGCCCACTACGACGAGTGCTTGCTTATAAATTTATGAATGTGTAGTTATAAGCTATGGCGGATTAAGGGGGCGGGGGCTGAGCGGGCTAAAGCCAGGGGCCCCCGACGGTTTGGGGGCCCCCAAACTTATTATATTTTATAATTGAAGTGTACAAATGTTTGCACGAACCCTTGAAAATATAATGAATTAAATAAATTTATAGATATTATCTATACAACTGATCGCGATTCAGTCTTAATAATCGAAAAAACTTGATTTAATTGGCTCACTTAGAGAACAGTATAAAATATAGTTTATATTTTTAAAATTTCTCATATTAGACAAGCTCCGCTGGCCGTGTGGATAGAGCACAGCCACGTGATGCAACCGGTGTCGGGTTCGATTCCCAGCAGTGGAAAATTAAAATTTTCTTTTCACACTCAATTGTAACATACCGCAAACACTTCAACAGTTATTTCTTCGTGTTCGTTTATTTTTTTTTTCATTATTAATATTTAGTTACAGTCATATATTAGCTGTTACCAATCATTTTATTTTAAGGGTCACTGGCTGGATAGGGCCCCCATTTGATTGCAGCCCGGGGCCCCGTGCAGTCTTAATCCACCCCTGGAATAAGGGCTATGAACATTCATGATGAATGGATACACGAAACGTTGAAATGAGCATAAGCAGTCATACAATTTATTGTCTCTCTCTCCACAGACAAGATATTTCATGCGGTTATCAACCCTGTCCAGGGAAGCAACTCTTCATCTCTCACCCCAATGCTGACCCGTCGTCCAGGCCAGACTGCTACACCCGCGGCCCCAAAGGCTTTGGCGTGCCTCACCAACACCCTCTGTACGGCACCAGTAACGCCATCTATGGAGGTCATGCACCGCCACCTGGACTCAACAAGAAAAGGTTTCCCCGGAATTCCAAGTTCACCAACACGTTGTTGAAGTGTGGGATCTATGAAGATTTTCATCTGACCACACAGGTGGAGACTGACCCAGTCTACAGGCCTTATGCTGACAAGTGAGGCATGGGCAGATGAGGACTCTTGTTCCCTTTCCGTATCGTGAAAAATATATATTCATCGTAATGTGTTTATGAAGTGTTTTTAGAAAATTATATTCTCATCTTAATGTGTTTATGAAGGGTTTTTAGAAATTCATACCCTCATCTTAATTTGATTATGAAGGGTTTTTAGAAAATTATATTCAAACTCAAGTTTTCTATGTTTTAATCATTTAATGTTTTACATAAGTATAAGCAATTACATAAAAATCAGATCGTTTCGGTTGATATGCACCCTGCCATAGGCTTACTTGAAGATACATTTACCCTACCAGTGCGTAATTTGAAAATATCAAAACCCTGCTTCATGATATCTTCACCTCGCCCCATCCAGCCCACATTGAGGTCACCCCAGATCGCATCAGTTTTATAAGTTCATTCTTTGTATTTATTGCTTTGAACCAAAGATACTAACTTTTTAGCCATTGAAATTATACATTTACTTACTTTTCAAATGATGTGTAGGCTACAGTTGCTTTCATACAAGATACATAAACCATTTGTGTGATTAATAAGACAAACAAATGTAGCGCTTTATTAATAGACAAATGAAAAGTGAACGTTTCGGCAAAGGCCGTCTTCAGTACTACTACATATCACAAGTATTTCAATTAAATCTACATTATATATAACCTATGGAAAGCCAAATAAATAGAGAAAAGAAGGAAGAAAGACAGAAGATGGGTATAAGTACTTTTAAAAAACACTTCTTTAAATTAAAATTTGTTTCCATCACACAAATTGATTGTATGCCGTGTACTTTATTTGAATGCTTAATGGTAGTCCAAGTATGTAAGGTGAGATATTGTTTTCCAAAACAACGTCAACGTTAATTGTATAGAATTGTTTTATATTCTAGAATTTTAACTCATGACAACACAAAAAATGAACATTGTGCGCTTATATTTTTTATTTTAAAAAAGTCATTAAATTTTTTATTTTTCTTTATTAACAGAATCCATCACAATCTTTGTTAACAAAGTTATTTAAATAAACAATCTACAGATTGTCTTCAATGTCTACATGCCATGGTTTTTTAAGTTCAAAATTTAAATTTAGTTTAGATAATCCTTAAATGAATAACCCCGCAATGAAATCATTAGAATGGTACAAGTAGTTTATCTTATGGTCAACAAAAGGGGTTCATATTGTTGACTTACGAACCGCTTTGCCCCCGAGCTCAGAAACATTATATTAGTCAGTAATTCGAAGTCTTGTCTTATATGTTACAGACGCTCCTTCTGTACAGAAGATTATTGCGTCCTACGTATTTCTATGGTTTGTGTTTAGTCCTCCTGGGGTCACCTTAAAAGTGAATTCACGTGTTTTAAGCACGACATCCAAAGTTGTACTTCATGCCTAGTATTATTGTTACGGTGCCATGAGTCAAGACAATTTATTTTGAACGACGAATCTCGAAAAAAAATTAAAATTCACCACTAACCTAGAGTAACTTATACACTGTTATAGACAAAACAATAGAAGGTGGAATATTTTTCTTGGTTCATTATTGATGTAGGCCCCCGGGGCATAATGCTAACCACACAATCCCCTGCTCGTTAGTGGTCAATGAAACATGTGAACGCTACTTCACTTGCCTTATAGGTCTGAAAAGGGGTCATTATTTATTATTATTTTTGATGTAGGCCAAGGTCTTAATCAATCAAGTTTTTCTTCCCATAAGAAAAGACAAGACATCACAAGTCAGAATGTTGGCAAATTTTCTTAAGTTCAATGAATGTCAATGGGACGCAGTGGTCGAGTGGTAACGCGCTCGACTGGCGTACTGATGGTCACGAGTTCGAATCCATGCGAAGGCGAGGATTTGTTCCCGGGGCCTGAGGAGTCTCCGAGCCACCCAGCTCCGAATGGGTACCTAACTAGACAATAGTTAGGCGGCTGGGGTAATGCGTGGAACCCTTATAGCCGTGGCCTGTGACCGCAGCATCACTTGCCAACAGATAATCTCTCATGGTCTGTGGACGCAATTATCTTCTACATAGAAGGAGCGTCTGTATATCTAAGACAAGACAATAAATATTGTTTCGAAAGTGCAATACAATAGCATTGTATTCTTCACCAATGAATTTTGGTTTGATTAGTTCTGATTAGTTTTTTTTAAAAAATCCAATCATTTTTAAAATTCATAATGATAACTTTAATATCTATGTTCCTCTTGGTTATGAAAATCTCTTAGATGGCAAGTTGCCTGCCTAGAGTCTGGTCTCCCAAATAATTATCCAATATTGAAATATTATTGTTCCTCTCTGTTTCCTTGGGCCTAGACCAAGGTGTTATCTTGGTGTTTGAATTCGGAACAGTGAAGTCCACGTTTTGGTTTGTCTTCGATATGCTCTCATTGTGATTTGATTGGTTTACACTTTCCCTTTCGCGGGAATTAATTATAGGCGAGACCACTGACTGCCTGGGTACGTAATAAGGATCAAGTGCAGATTGACTGGAATTGACATTTTGAGATTCTAAGTCATCATCACTAGATCTGCCAAACAACCTTGAAAAAAATGAGAAAAGCGATTTTGATTTCTCAGAACTGACAGCAGATTCCACATCGTTGGCGGGCACACGAATGATCTGTTGAAATGGAAGGCCTTTGAGGTTACGGTGCTTGAATGAACGTATCTCCAGTGGAGCTTTGGGCTCTTGGCTTACATTTGACGTCGTTGACGATGGGGACACGAGGCAAGATTTACCGACGGCAGGTTCGGATTGGTCTGGTCTCTTCTTAGGTAAGGAGAGGGAGAGACGTTTCCAAAACTTTTCTTGCTCCTGGGGAAAAGGAGAAGCTTTTAAAATAAATATATGTAAATTTAGAATACCTAATATAAATATAACAATACATTATAATTTACACATTTTAAATTACATTCGGTTTTTAATAATTTTCTAGTGATTAGTAAAACACCTCTTTAAAAATTGATAGAATTATTTGGTATCAAAATTAGTTTTTCAGACTTATTAAGGGCCAGATTTAGACTTGATGGGGCCCTAAGCTATTTGAGATATGAAGGCCCTTTTGAAGTCAAGATATTTTATGTCAGTGCCAAATATGAAAAAAAATCTGGGGGCACGCTAGAAGGCGGGGGCCCTAAGCTATAGCTTGTTAAGCAAATATGTAAATCCAGTACTGCTATGATTGCTGTGGATTGTGATGGTCAATGGGTACGGGAGATAATACATTTTTAAAAGTTTTTAAAATGATAAAGTATTACTTTGCTATTTTATAAATATTTATAGTTACATATACAAAGAGATTTCCTTTTTAAAAACAAAAAATCTGGTAAACATAATAACAGGCAGAATTATTTCAATTAAAATTTACATTTAAAAAGTTTCAAGGAACTTGTCTGCATGGAGTGTTCCTTTCAGAGATCATTTGGAAATGTGAAATCTTGGCATGAAACTAAAACAAAAGCATCTAATAGATTTTATTGTAGGTTTTCAGAACGTTACTTCAGAGGAAGTTCTCCACCCCTCCCCAACTCGTCTTTCTCTTTGCTACACAACTGATATTTTTAGACTGACCTGATCACTTGCGTCTTTTCCCGGGTACTCCAGCCACGTGACAGTATTTAAAATAGACTTCAAAGTGTCGTCCATTTTGCCTTTCAATTGACTTACGTCCCCTGTAGAATTAAATATATTATAGTCCTTTATGGGTCAAATTAAATAATTTATGCATGATGTAAGAATCTTTTCTGCAAAGGAATTGATTCAAAATATTTAATCGTAATTCTGCTCTAGACGTATGGACACCGCTGGTAATGGAAAGTCAAGTATACAAGTTTTCTTATAATACATTGCTGTACAAAAAATGGATTATGCTCTGGCTACTCTTAAAGAGGAAGATCTTCCATTAGCGACAATACATATGAATAAATACCGTTTCTTTTTATAAAGAGTGTGAAAATTAATATGCTAGACGTAACTTTAATACTATCCTTTTAAGTCCAGAAGTCCAGATAGATGTAACTAGTAATATCCCATACTTGTCCAGATACGAGAAACTTTAATGAATTAACTTTGTCCAGCTTTAAGTAGCTTGGTTATTTTATATTATACAAAATTTGAGCATAAATAACTTTGACAGTATCTGCTAGAAGCATACAAAAATTCTACCTATGAATAATGGTATTATCTTGTTAATATCCACTAGAAGCACAAAAAAGTTTTACCTATGAATAATGGTAATATCTTGTTAATATCTGCTAGAAACCACACAGAAGTTCTATCTATAATATTATTGGTAATGTCCTGATAGTATCTCCCAGAAACTAGCCAAAGGTTCTACCTATGATTATTGGTAATATCCTGTGTTTCTCGTGCAGCATCTCCTGTAGCGCCATCTGGTATTCAAACTTGCACCACGTGCTGGAGACGAACGCTGGGCTGATGATGAGAAGTGTGCGGCGACTCTTCTTGACAGAGTCAGTAATATTGTCTGTGATGTCTGCAATATAAACCCTTCACCTATAATATCCGATTTAATAAAACATGACACAGACCAAACACTCGAAGACTGGTCGGCATTGACAACCATTCATCTCTCCTTCCAAAAAGTGATGGTTGGTGTATCATAGACAGTTCCACTGCACCAACACACACCACAGACATATCTCATCGAATGTATCACCACAGTATCACCAACACACACCACAGACATATCTCATTGAATGTATCACCACAGTTCCACTGCACCAACACACACCACAGACATATCTCATCGAATGTATCACCACAGTATCACCAACACACACCACAGACATATCTCATCGAATGTATCACCTTAGTTCCACTTACGCAACGATCCCAAAGCCACTTGGTCACAGTAGCAGATGATGTTAATTATTGTACTATGAATTGCTGCCATCTTTTTAAATGAGGATGTTTGCATCACTGTATTATCTTTACTGTCTATCATTACTTAGTCCAAAAGCCCCAGTCACGCTCTGAACTTTAAAGGCTAAGGTCATGATTTATTTATTTTGGAGTGGTAGATTTTATCGTGATAGGGAATGTAAGAGAGGGCAGAAACGGACAAGTTGTAGGATTGGGTGAAGCGGGTATAAGGTTAGGGTTATGGTAGAGACGGTTATGTTTTCGTTAAGTTTGTTTAAAAGTTTTATTAAAAGTAGGTAGGGTTAGGGTGGGGAGAAAATAATCATAGGGATAAAGCGATAATATTAATAAACCAGTTTGCAGTGGCTTGGGAAATGGGGCTGTGGTAGGTGGTCCAATTTTTCTCTGTATCTTTGGAAGAACAGTTTATTTCGAAAAATGGAATCGTCTTAGAAAGGGGTGGGAGCTGTGAAAATCTTTACTCCCCATGGACGGCACCAACCATTACTGCGGCACTGGCCTCAGGTAGGGTAAGGTAAAACTATTTTCATGAGGGAGATTCCAGATCGTTGATACTTAATAATCCGGCCACAAAATTTCTCTGATGAGTGAGATTCCACATCGTTGATAGTTACATAATCCGGCCACAAAATTTCTCTGTTGAGTGAGATACCACATCGTTGATACTTACATAATCCGGCCACAAAATTTCTCTGATGTATGCACAACGTGAAGCACATTCGGCCCTCAAGGCGTGGGACCAGTGTCTGTATAACAAACTGTCGGTCAAGGTCGGCCGAGGCATACGACACAAAAGCATCATACTCTCTACCATCTGGTGATTAAATGTAAACAAATCATTTCAATTTTAAGACTGGCGAGTAAAATTAAACAAATTATTTGTAGACTGGTGAGTAAATAAAAGCCTAAAGTATCGCATCAGTAGTTGAATTAACAAAAAGTTACACCTTTACAAAAAAATATGCGAACTAGTTGCGATTGTTATTTAATAATATTTTCTAATATAAAAACAAAAAATTGTGTCATTGTAGAGCTGTGAAAATCAGTTTTTCTGCTAAAAAGCCGTGTTAACGAACACAAGAAACAGAAGTGAATATACAATGAAGTTTGTCTTGACCATATTTTACTTCTTGTTGACAGATATTTCTTCTAAAGCGTTTTGATGTTAAAAATATATCACAGCATTTATTTTAAACCAAAATTTGAATTTAAAAAAATGTTCGCGAGCCGCAATGTGAACACAGAAGAGCAGGAGTTTGGCCTCCGTTGGGTTAGACATCGCAGCCACATTTTCACAGGTGCCCGGATGCGATTTTACTACCCGGGTAATTGCATGGAAACAGGTACCAGGGTTCCCATTGACAGGACTAGTTACAACGAAGTCTCTCCCATCATTTGGAAAATGCACACCACAATTATGATGGAAACTGTTCCACTAACTTTTAAGATGGGAGGGAGTAAATAATTGAAGCTCAAAACAACCCCCCAGCTTCTCATCTTCCTAAATTGCTTGACAAAAAATGCAATCAAGTTAAGTAATTAAACTGATAGTGCTGCCCCATTCCCCAGATAGCTATCTCCCACTTTTAACAACTGCATGGAATCTATAAATATATATATATATACATATTTCCACCCTTATAACACCACAGATTGGTTACAATATTTTAGCATATAAAACAAAGCTACATATACTACCTTTTAAAGGCGCTTGGGCTATGTAAAGAGCGCCCCAGAGTCAGGCAATCAGTCAGACGAGGATTACGAGGATTACTTTAATAAAGTTTGTGAAACCTGGGACATTAAAACTTGTCATACCACTGCCAGTTCGAGGACCACCGTACATGAGATCTCATGTTATTACAACTTTTGTAAACGCCAAACCGGCAAGGCTGATGACAACTAAGAGGATGACACCTGGGCTAGAGATTATTCTAAAATATGCAGATATTTTGTGGTTAGTATGTCGTACACTGACCTCAATAGGCACTCATAAATTTATGCGAACAAATTCGGAATTTACGAAGTTAAAATGACAAACCAAATTTCCATAGTACTAACATCTTTTTTTTGCGTATTTTAAGTTTGACTATTGTAAGATGATTTTTTTACAATAGCAAATAACCTTTAAGTATCGAAAATGAGATTGTGGAAATTTAAAATGTTTTTACTAGTAATAATACAAAAAAGATAGAAATAATAACAATATTAGACGTAACATATCCTGTCAGCTAAGGAGGAACAATAACATCACATAAATGACCTTTCCTGTCAGCTAAGGACTAACAGCAACATCAGATACATGACCTATCCTGTCAGCTTAGGAGGAACAACAACAACAGATGACCTATCCTGTCAGCCAAGGAGGAACAATAACATCACCTAGATGACCTATCCTGTCAGCTAAGGAGGAACAATAACATCAGATACATGACCTATTCTGTCAGCTTAGGAAGAACAACAAAAACAGATGACCTATCCTGTTTAACTAAAATTAAAGAGGGCCTACATGAAACGCCCAATTCGGCGTCTGCTAATATTTGAAGATCGCCGCCAAAAGTCAATCACTGAATTTGTTTTCCATTTGGGGTAGAGAGTCGTTCCTGACAGTGCAAACAAATCAAGTCCACAAGGGGAAGGGAGATCACTCTAAACATTCAGCGCACGTAGCGGGAAACCAACAGCCGCCATGACGCAGTCGTACTCTCTCGCTAGAACATCGTTTTAACGTCGTGAAACAATGTCAAGTCATTGTTAGGCGCGAGCTTTGCTAATGAGAGTAGGTGTCAGTACTGTCAGTAATGCGAGACACCCACGGGCATTTAAAGAGCTACAAGCATAGCTGTAGAAAAGGTGAATGCCCCTATCTCAACGCTGTACATTAAGAGTGCATGTGCCATTGATATATATACCTAGCAATAGTATCATCGGTATTGTCGGCACCTGTAAGTTCATTATGAATCCAAAATAAAAATGAATTAAACAATTTTTTAAAATATTTTTTTTTCGAGTTGGGTGCATCGTTGTCCTCACCTATGGCCTATTTTTTCCTGGCTCTCATCTTCCATGGCTCTCATCTTCCATGGCTCACATCTCCCCTTGTTGTTACCTCCCATGGCTCTGATCTTCCCTGGCTCTGATCTTCCATGGCTCTCATCTTCCATGGCTCTCATCTTCCATGGCTCACATCTCCCCTTGTTGTTACCTCCCATGGCTCTCATCTTCCATGGCTCTCATCTTCCATGGCTCTCATCTTCTATGGCTCTCATCTACCATGGCTCTCATCTTCCATGGCTCTCATCTTCCATGGCTCTCATCTTCCATGGCTCTCATCTTCCATGGCTCTCATCTTCCATGGCTCTCATCTCCCATTGTTGTTACCTCCCATAGCTCTCATCTACCATGGCTCTCATCTTCCATGGCTCTCATCTTCCATGTTCCTCATCTTCCCTGGCTCTCATATTCCATGGCTCACATATCTCCTTGTTGTTACCTCCCCTAGCTTTCATCTCCCATGTTCCTAATCTTCCATACACCATTCCTTCCATGACCCACGTCACCTGCAAGCCCCCCTTTGACGCTCATCTTTTGCGTGTTATCGCCCCTAAATCTCATGGGCTATAAACTATTTATAGTCTACTCTCGCTAAACGTGTTCCTGTTATAATTCATCAATGCCTGGTGTTATAGAGAATTTATGCTAATTTGATCCTTCATCTTTTCTCGTGTTTTTGCTGCGTAAATAAAGTGAACATTAAATACTTTGCCCTCATATTTGTAGCAGTATTTAGGAAATCTCCCTAACGTATATTTTGTTACCTAGTTCTCAGAAGTATATTGATGCAATTAAGCGATTTTTCATCGAATCCATTTCAGAATATTTTTATTTCATTCTCATAGCCCAGTAAAAATAAAACGATCACTTTTAGACACGTAAGATCATATCAGTTAAAGCTCCACAAACCAACGTAATGTCCAACATTTTTCACAAAACTCTACTAAACAAATCTGTGACGGAAACCTCTTTGAATAAGGAGACTTGTTATAACGTGACCAAAAGACTTTGGGACTTGCAAACATAGGTTATCTTTTAAATATCGTCAAATGTAATGCTTATTTCTTTTATAGTTTTTAGTTTGTTGTTTTAAAATATTTTTTAAAGGACGATACAGGTCATATTTTCATTTTATATTTATTCTATCTCAGCACTATATTCATGGGTGTCGCTATTACTTTTTCCTGACGGCCAAAAAAGTCACGTTTTAAAAAACATTTAACTGACAATGCTATATAGGTTTAATTTTCGATTAAATTGAAGTTAAGAATAACATAAGGGCCGGAAAATAAAAGTCTTAGAAATGAATAAGACTTAAAAATTAGCGCTGTAATAGCTAAAATACAAAAAAAAAATCCATTTAATAAATTAAAAACGTAAGATCTCACGAGAAATTAAATCTTTCTGTTAAATAATATATGTGTAGAAACGGCAGTATTACCAAAGATGGATATCATAATTTTTTTACAGGTTAAAAAAAACAACAACGAAAAGTACTGCAATCGTGGAATTCCGAAATGCCGTTATTAGAAGATTTTGGGGCGTCTGCAGCATCTGACTTATCATAAACATTGAGGACAACACTAAAAGTTAAACAACCAGAAACAACAGAGGCAACTGTTTCTAATTTGATTGTCGCTGACACTTATTCAATTCCTCAATTGGATATTGGAAGGTATGTCAGGACACACGACCTTTCAATTGAGTTGAAATTGCAGCTGATTTGGGATTGTTGGACCCTTGATATAAGGTATGAGTTTAGAGCTGACAGTGAGGGAAACATAGTTTTTATTTTTTAGATATGCATGGTTATCAAACTATTTAACGTGGCTTTTATGCTCGCAAATATTGCATATTATTTACGCAAAAAGTAATTCGAGGAGTTCATTTGTCATTTGTCTTCAAACCATGCACAAAATATAACGATTTTAACGAAGAACCACCTAGCCACATGCAAAGCACATGACACAATGGCTCTCATGAAGATGCAACTGCAAGCAATTTTGTGGCATTATTGAACGCTAAAGCAGTACCTATAGACTATAGATGAACAGTTGGACTCATCATTTAGAAGACAAATTCAAGGAAACCGGAACAAACTGGGTCCCCTCATTTCTACAATCCTATTGCGGCATGCATGATTTAACACTTCGTGGAAAAGAATCAAATTCTGGTAATTTTTATGACCAGTTAAGTTTTGTGTTAAATCTGGAGATGAAGTTCTTGGTAATCATTTGTCAATTGGTTCTTGTAGTGCCAAGTATATCTCGGCAACTATACGAATCATTATAATAGAAATGTATGGGTCTCTCTTGCGTCAAGACATTGTTCGTACAGCAAATAATTCAGTTGCATTTTCTATACTTGGCGACAAGACAAATGTCATTAAAGGCATTTAGCAGATGTCACTTGGTGTTAGATTCGTCAACAAAAAAATGGGAAAATGATTGTCACAGAAGAACTTCTGGGATATATTCCAATTGTCGATAGAACAGCTTAATGTTTAGCCAGGAACCATCATTACAAATTCATTAGAATTTGGATTAGATATAACAAAGATTGTTGGTCAAGGATACAACGGATGTTCTACAATTGCAGGTAAAGAAGTAGTCCAAGCAATAATTAGAAAAAATACCCCAAACCAGCATTTGTACATTGCAGTTTACATAAACTAAATCTTGTCGTAAACGATTTAAATAATGTGAATGCTATACTAAACACAATAGGAACAATTAAGTAAATTATAGTGTTTTTGCAAGAAGGTAATCAGCGAAGAAAACTAAGTCAAAAATGTTTTTTTGCTATGTGAATGTTCCTTTGCTGAAAATGTGACAGAAAATTTATTTAGAGCAATCAGTAATGTAATCAGTTATACATGCAGGTATAATTCTTTTTATGTTTGATATGTGTACACTCTTCAATGTAATAAACTTGCAGGGAATTTAGTTCAGATTTATTGTAAAACAAAATTATATTTTTCTAAAATGTAGGTGGGGGGCGTCAAATTCCCCCTTGCCCCCCCTTGCGTACGCCTATAACTATATTGTATTCGTAATTTAAATTTGCTAGAACTTTTATTCTACAAGATTTGAAATTGCGTCTTTTAAAAAAAGAATTTTAAAAAGTAACTTTTAATCGCAGTTGTGTCATTAGAACTTTATGTCTGCTGGTAATGAACACATCCAACAACTGCACAGCTTCATAAGGCATGGTTCTTGACGTTGAGATGAAAAATTTACATGTCCTAATTCATGATACAACAGCTGTATGACATAAATTATAACAGCTGAATGATATCCGTCATAACAGCTGAATGACCTAAATTATAACAGCTGAATGATATCTGTCATAACAGCTGAATGACATCAGTCATAACAGCTGAATGACATCAGTCATAACAGCTGAATGACATCAGTCATAACAGCTGAATGACAGTCATAACAGCTGAATGACATCAGTCATAACAGCTGAATGATATCAGTCATAACAGCTGAATGACACCAGTCATAACAGCTGAATGACATCAGTCATAACAGCTGAATGACATCAGTCATAACAGCTTCATAACAGCTGAATGACATCAGTCATAACAGCTGAATGACATCAGTCATAACAGCTGAATGACATCAGTCATAACAGCTGAATGAAATCAGTTATATCAGCTAAATGACATCTGTTAAAACTTCTTAAAGACCATCACTGAGTAGCACTGACTAGTGAACCGAACCATTAGAGCTCACTGTGTCGCTAAAGTTAACGGTTAATGGTAAGGTACAAGATGTGAGTTGTTTACACGTGCATTACATCTATCCGAGGCGGTGACGAGTTTATGAGATTGCTTTTCAAGTGTCTCATTTGGACGAAATATTGAGATAAAAAGTCAAACCTGAAAGTGGTTGACTAAAGATATAATATGTAGCAGTCTGTAAAGAGGAATGTTTCTATGGCTGACTATAATATTGTGTACTGACAAGTATAATCTTATTTATTAGTGTTCAGTCCATGACAGTTGGAGATGGCTGACCCAGTGGCGGCGTTAGGTAAGCGCGGGGCCTAGTGCCAGCAATGACCCCGCGGGACCAGAGTACCAGTAAAGATCGCTAATCACTTTGATGACGCTAATTAATGTTTCCGATCGCACCACTACCGAGACACTGCCATTCCGATGACACAGTTTTCTAAAAATAACTATTTTAGTAAATCTATTGTGAATGACGTGTACACAAATAAAGGGGATTGACTGAATGGTACATCTGACCTATTTTCTGCTAACGGTGTAATGCGTTCAAAGACGTCTAGAACTACGCTACGGAATTTGACCTTCAAAAAGGATTACAAGAGTGCCTCTGTCGTTTCTTTACAATCGTTTCCAGCATACGTTCTACCATCCACTCTTTGGTTCTACGTGTATAGGCTATTAACCAGGACGAGACATGTTCAGGACCGAAACGCGGGGCCTACCTAAGCGTGGGGCCTGGGGCAGTCGCCCCAGTTGCCACCCTCAAACGCCGCTCCTGGGCTGACCCTAACAATATGTGTACGGACAAGCCAGACCTTTATATTTTATGTAAATAACAACTGCTATTACAGCTAGCCATAACAATATTTGTACGGTTCAGCCAGACCTTTTATACTTTGTGTACATAACAACTGCTATTACAGCTAGCCTAACAATATGTGTACGGACAAGCCAACTTCTATAACTGCTGACCACAATAATATGATGTATACAAACAACGTTGATCGTGACTCACCGTCTTCCTCAAAGGGCTGAAACCAGTGGACGATGCTCATCATGGCAAGATTCCGTCGTTTCCAGAGCCAGTAAGGTACTACCACCAGGAGGAGGGTCAAGACGGCAAGCAGCGATGCAGCGATGGCCACTCCAGCCCATGGGGACATGGCTAAAACAGACAATTGACCAGGGTGTTATTTGGGGGAATGGGGTTTTGTCAGCGCTGATTTCAGTGATTTTCAGCCCAAATTTTACCATTAAAAAAGTTTTGCTGAACATTTAAGCAATGACTAATTTGACTGTCTCCTACTGTAATCGTCTCCTAATGTAACTGTCTCCTACTGTAACTGTCTCCTAATGTAACTGTCTCCTACTGTGTCAAAGAAACACAATGAACATTTCTAATATATTTGGTTTACTTTACTTCTAAGAACTGAAATGAGTCTATTTAATGTAGTGGAATGACCTGAGTTGACAATTAGGGAAGTGCCGGATTTGGATCCGGGTCTGGCAAAGCCCATCCCGGCCATTTTTAAACGGCTTAGGATCCTGTCGGATTTCATAATTTTGTCCAAATCCGGTACAGGCCGGATTTCAAAAATTTGAATCTGGTACAGCCCTATTGACAATGTTCATGTTTCCTGACCCGATAGTCTATATGGCTTGAAGGATTAAATGAGAAGTCTCGCCCAGCAAGACCAAAACGAGGTACCTGATTTTTCTGGGGGCCGGATCTCCGAGCAGTTGGGTCCCGTGTAGCGGAAATCATTGCAGTAGCAGGTCATAGTTTTATTGGGGCCATTCAGTTCACATATGCCGTGTTCTCCACAGTCCAATGGACACAGTTCATCACAGAACAAACCTGGGGAAACAGCACAAATTGGGATCAGTGTGTGCATCAGATGAGAAAAATCGTAGGCTAACAAAAAATACAAGTAAAGTACTTACATTTTAAGAGGTAGCACGTGTGTGGTGATCACCGAGTGTTTCTTGCAAGATTTTTCAAGGAAGATATTAAGGACAGGACAGGTGAGAGATTTCAGCCAAGGCGGACTCCAAAACATCATTTTGAAGAAGTCCCATAAAAAGCCGTTAAACAGGACTGCCCTGCTTGCTTGATTGTTGAGTTCTTCGATCACCTTTACCAGCCCTTCAACAATGTTGAAATCTCTCATAACTTGCCAAAGCCCGGCGTGCCATATTTGATCAAAGACTTCCTTGATGTCTATGAAGTTATGATGCATGGTGTTCACGTTTGTGCTGCAGATGTTTTTCTATGAGCAAGCGACAGTTGTTGATCTGCTTGACTGAGCTTCTGCCTGGTCTGAAACCTGCCTGTTCTTTTGCCAGTAATGCCTCGGATATTGGCTTTTACTTGATAAGGATAATTTTTAGCATTACTTTGCTAGGGTGTCTGATGAGAGTGATTGTCCTATAGTTCTGGCATTGTTTCATATTGCCTTTCTTGGCTAGTGTATGATGTGCGACATGGTCCATTCTTTGGGCCAGAACACATGTTCCAATATCTTCTGACAAAGTTTCGTTAAGGGTTTGGTTACTTCTGCACCTCTATGTTTCAGTGACTCAGCAGGGACTTATCGGGCTGTGTTTTATTTTCCTCTTGCTTATAATCTCAAGATGATTTCACATATATAAGTTACCAAAGAGAGAATTTAAATTGTATATTTACATATTATTAGGTAGTAAATTTATTTTTAAAATATTTGAACATGCACGGTATGAAGACTTACCTGTTAAATGTTGCTGGTATGTACACGTAGCCGTGAAATATTGCTAGCATGTACTCTTACCTGTGAAATTTTTCTCGCATTCACACTTTGGACTGTCCCCTTCCATCGAGCAGTTGCCATGACGACAGACGAAGCCAGGGCCGCAGGCACGTAACTCCAAAGGAAGAAGAGCGCTATATCCTGGCAACGTTTTCCATGGGTCTTCAATACTCGCAATATCAAACAGCCTTTTATTGGATGCTCCTGGTTTTGACAAAGTATTAGCCGGACCCACCATATTGTCATCATCTCCCTCTTTGAGTCCCGTTTGAGTCATCTCATCTGTCAGGTTAATTTTTTGTATGGTAAGATTTTGATTTTTTTAAATATATTGGTCAGGCGAAATTTAAAAAAAAATATATATCTTTTTTTAAAAAAAAAAACCTTAGCATTCAGCACAACTATTAACTCTGTCATTATTTTCGTTAAATGAACTCAAAGGATTTTTGTGGATTTTTTAAAAAGTGTGTTGTCCTATCCCAGAAAATTCAGTAATTTACTATAAACTTATGTTACATTTTGTACACAGTTTTTCCAAGATATACAGTTAAAGAGTATTTATATGCCAAACATTTTCAAAGTCATTTTAATAGTCTGCGAATGTTTCAGGGCGAATTTTCAGCTCGTTCATTTGTAGCTGGAAATGCTTTCAAAGAATTTTTAACATAAATTTCGCTGTCGAAAACTCTGGGGGGGGGGGGAAACGTAACAAGAATTTTAATAACACGTGCACGGAAATTTGAGATCTTCACTTAAATCTAACTCTGAGGTGATAACTCTTTATGAATATTGTTATTAATTTAATACAATAAGTTAACTTAACTCTTAATAGTATGCATTAAGTGAGGTCTATACCATCAAGTGTAAAATGACAGGCTACGCCCCTGTAGTCCTGGTGGTACTTACCATCAAGTGTCAAATTACAAGCTTACACCCTGTAGTCCTAGTCGCACTTACCATCAAGTGTCAAATTACAAGCTACGCCCCTGTAGTCCTAGTCGCACTTACCATCAAGTGTCAAATTACAAGCTACGCCCCTGTAGCCCGGGTCACACCGACAGAACGAGCGGTCATCTGAGCCCACGGCGCATGTTCCGTTGAGACCACAGTCCAGTGTGCAGGGCGCCCCACAGAATGGTCCACCGTAGCCAGGGTCACAGACACATGCGATGGTCTGGCTTCCCTTCTCACACCGGCCGTGCTGAAGACATACGAGATTTAGGTTAAAGTGACACAATGGAAGAACATTGTTGAGATGTACTCACGTGTGTGATGACACTATTTAAGGTTGCGAGTTTTGATCTGACGTCACATTTCTCAAACACCCTTCCCCCTCGTCACACATCGTCACAAATATGTGGACCCCCTCCCCCTTAGGTGCGGGACTTTATTACGGACGACCGGAGCCGTCTTTGCACCATTTTGGGCACCTGGGCAAAGAAAGAGTGTTGAGCACCTGGGCAAAGAAAGATTGTTGAGCACCTGGGCAAAGAAAGAGTGTTGAGCACCTGGGCAAAGAAAGAATGTTGAGCACCTGGGCAAAGAAAGAATGTTGAGCACCTGGGCAAAGAAAGAGTGTCGGGCACCTGGACAAAGAAAAAGTCTCGGGCACCTAGGCAAAGAAAGAGTGTTGGGCACCTGGGCAAAGAAAGAGTGTTGGGCACCTGGGCAAAGAGAGAGTGCACCCCTTTCGCTGGAATTAAAAATAAATATACATAATATATTTAAATAATCATATTCCCATGGGGCCCCTATGCTCGTGGGCCCTCTGGCAAATGCCCACGGGCCTGTGCGTTTAGACGGTCATTAGGAAGCCCCCTAAGAACAAATACCGAAGCTGAAAACAAAACTAAACAAGTAACATACGATTGACTATCAAAGCTGATTTTTCACCTAACTATAATTGGTTCAAGCCGGTTCCCCAGCATGTCAAGATGGTAGATGAAAGTCAACTTTGTCTCACCTCACAGACGAATCCCGGAAGGCACTGACGTACAGATAACGGCCTTAAAGTTACGTTTGCCGTATTTGTAACATTCGCTTTTGGAGATATGGTCACATCTTCCGAGAACCACAAGTTGTTTCCAGGTATGCCCTGAAAGTCCTGCCTGCTGTAATTGGAAGGGGCATCAGTGGTGAAGTTGACCAGTGCCTCGGTCTGGCACAGACTGCCAATGTAGCCAGGGTCACACACACAGTACATGCCGAACTCGTTGTTCTCTCGACACCTTGATGAAAAAATATTGGCAGGAACCAAAATAAGTCATTGATAGCCTCAATATCTTCACGAATAAGTTATCTTATCTTATATGTTACAGACGCTCCTTCTGTACAGAAGATTATTGCGTCCTACGTGTTTCTATGGTTTGTGTTTAGTCCTGCATTCTTACTAGAGTTTTAAATGATAATAAAGTGTTGGCTTTCCTGGTTTCTTCAGGCAACCCATTCCACGCCCGAATACCGTTGTCGGGTTAAAAATTTCTCTATCGTACCATTCTGGTCAGTGTGTGCAGAGGCGTAGCTGGGTTTTTGACGCCCATGGCTAATTTACTTTTGGCGCCCCTTATTTAAATACAAATGATAGATTTAGATTTTGAACTGGCGCAGGGCGGCGCCTTTGGCAACTCCTCAAATCAGAAGCCGTTGTTACACCACTGAGTGTGTGGTAGCGCACTCGACTGGCGTACCGATGGTCACGCGAAGGCGAGTATTTGTTCCCAGGGCCTGAGGAGTCCCCGAGTCACCCAGCTCTGAATGCGTGCAACGTTTTCTTCTCTATTTATGAACACTATTCATTTAGGAAAAAATTTAAGCATTAGTTCTTATCACTGATCACATCTTTTCATACTTCATTTATTTTTTTAAAAAGTACATTATTAAGACTTGAGTTGCCACCAAGTAACAGTTAACTTATTACATCAATAATAGTGACAGGACTTTTTACATTATTGGAAGATGATTTCATCAACATACTAGCCATTTACTAATATGAGCCAAGTACTCACCTAACATGAGCCAAGTACTCACCTTACATGAGCCAAGTACTCACCTAACATGAGCCAAGTTCTCACCTAACATGAGCCAAGTACTCACCTTACATGAGCCAAGTACTCACCTAACACGAGCCAAATACTCACCTAACATGAGCCAAGTACTCACCTAACATGAGCAAAGTAATCACATAACATGAGCCAAGTACTCAAGAAGCATGAGCCAAGTACTCACCTACATGAGCAAAGTACTCACCTACATGAGCCAAGTACTCACCTACATGAGCCAAGTACTCACTTAACATGAGCCACGTACTCACCTAACATGAGCCAAGTACTCAAGAAGCATGAGCCAAGTACTCACCTACATGAGCAAAGTACTCACCTACATGAGCCAAGTACTCACCTACATGAGCCAAGTACTCACCTACATGAGCAAAGTACTCACCTACATGAGCCAAGTACTCACCTAACATGAGCCAAGTACTCACCTAACATGAGCAAAGTACTCACTTAACATGAGCCACGTACTCACCTAGCATGAGCCAAGTACTCACCGTCCGTGTGCACCACACTTAAGGTCACATCTCTCGTTACAAAGCTGACCCTTCCAGCCCACATCACAGATACACGACATGGATCCCAGGTCACAGTAACCATGGATACAAATGAAGCTACCGAAACATTCACGCTCCGTCAGATCTCTCAGGGTCGGATCCACTGTGGTTGGAGCGCTTGTGGTCGTTGGCGAATCGTCTAAAAGAAGGTATTCAGTATAAAATAATTACCTCCACCAACTTATATGCCTTCCTTCTTCCCTGATTACCTCATTTCCCATTCTCTCTCTCTCTCTCTCTCTCTCTCTTTCTCAAAATAAAATAACATAACTTTAAAAGCAGTGTTTCTCTATCTCTTTGGGTAAAGACACTATAAGAATATTAGAGAATTTTCTCGACACACAAAAACAATTTTAACTTATTTTATTAAAAAGATCACATATTTTACATATTACTGTGATGTATATTATTGTGACATATCATTTTCATTGATTTGCCGGCTTAAGGGAACACATCATATTCAATCAGGGCTCCAACTCATCATCAACTGCAGTGAAGTAGCTATGAATGTGTAGGGGTTTTGGGGCCCGTAGGGCTTAACCTCTTTGGGACCCCACATACATGGCGGTAGCGTAATATTTAATGTAAAAAAAAAAATTTCGGACCCTAATTTGGAGGCCTCCCCTCAAGTGGGGTATCAGAGGGATTTCAAATCCTGTCCCCCCTCCCCCTCCCATAGCTAGGCCACTGATCAACTGTAAGGAGTCTCTCTCGTTTCTTGGACTTGATTTCAGTTAATGCCGAATAGCCAAAGTCACAGAACCAAGATGATGAAAAGCGCAACAGAGTTTTAACTGCTTTCAAACTGACTAAAGGACAGACTTCCATGATTGCTAGCCAGAATTCTTCTAAAGTCGTGTTGGTGAACGTTGTTTGATAGAATTTGTGATGTCGTAATTCTATCAGCTGCTCCTCCTCTTCGGTCGTCAAATTGACTTCTTCACTGACTGCAAACGGATTGATCACCAAAGCAAATTCGTTGATGTCCAGTGATGAAAAAAAAATGTTGAAGAGACGATTTAAATTGACTAGAAGTGTTCAAAATTTCATTACCTATTAACCCTATTTTCTTCTTATCTCGAAATTTTTTAACAGTTGGAAAGCAGTGGAATATTCCTTTCGATAAATTTTACTTTTCCACAATGACAATTTCTCTCAATTATATAAGATAAAATAATTAAGCCGCATTTTAAGAAAAGTTACAATAAAATTACGTTAACTTGTTTAAAATTCTGGCTTAGCCTACTTTAGAATACTACTTTAAAGTTCAATCTCTTACCGAATGAAACATTTCAAGCCAACTACACCGCTAGAAAGAATGAAAAAAAGAAAATGGCGTACACAGAGCCAACCGAATCTAACGTCCTGCCCAACGCGACACACATGCAATTACTGATTTCGTTGTTGATTTATTTAACAAACATTTTGTTTTGCTTTATTTTAAAATTTAATAATAACTTCAGAGTTCAGAACCCTAGCAATTTAAAATATTTTGACTAAATCTCGCGACACACCTGGAAATCTCTAACGACACACTAATGTGTCGCGACACACAGATTGAGAAACACCGCTTTAGTGTTTGTTACTTATCGTTAAAATTTTTTTTTTTTAAGAAGTCGGATATTAAACACAGTCTAGAGATTCAACAAATAATTTAGCGTCTAAAAAACGTTAAGCCCAGACTACCCCATCTGCTAAGGTAGGTCAGAAAAAGTAAATCACTTCTAAAAGGCTGATATGCCTCACCCACCCCTAACTACGCCACTTCACACACATTTCTCACGTCCTTGACGTTTTTAAAGATTGTGATACCCCGCAACAATTTTTTCGCACATTTATTAAATTTGAAATTTTAATTTTCTTAATTTGCGCATAGAATCTACTACGAATAAAATTAAATTTACGTGAAACAAAAACAAAATGAATAAATAAATAAAATTATGCACAAATTACATACAAAACATTTATGTAAAGAGCGTTTCAGAGTCAGTCAGTCATTGTCACGGCTCGTTATTAAAGATATTTACAATATTAATTGTTTTGTTGGAACCACGAACAGTTGTAAGCATTTAAATGAAGTTTAAATTTAATGACGTCCATCATCATATATGACATAATTCAATTGCCCTGTAAAATGACGTGATTTTGGAGGATTGGGGGTGGGGGGCAAACATCCATACTCACCGATCTCTCTCAGGACACACCCGACACCAGGAGAATACACTGATGTGTCGTTACAAACACAGATGGCCTGGTTAGACGTGCTGGTCACGCAGGTGCCTTCAGGTGTACAGTTCTTCGGACACGCGTCCTGACAAAACAGACCTGCCCAGCCGTCGAAACATTTGCAACTCATTCCTGGAGGGTGGACACAGAAATAGAACATTGACAGTAATTACACAATTACATCACTCACCTCCAGTACACAATTACATCACTCACCTCCAGTACACAATTACATCACTCACCTCAAGTACACAATTACATCACTCAGCTCCAGTACACAATTACATCACTCACCTCCAGTACACAATTACATCACTCACTTCCATTACACAATTACATCACTCACCTCCAGTACACAATTACATCACTCACCTCCAGCACACAATTACATCACTCACCTCCAGTGCAGAAACCGTTGACGCAGGCGAATCCAGGTAAACACTTGGCTTCCAGGGACTCCAAAGTTGGTGGGATATCCTCCTTCTTCAATGACGTAATGTTGGCCAGGTGCTTACAGAGCAGAGAGGTGTTCCAGGCCGGTGTGGACGGTGGTGGTGTGGCCACAGGGATGGGTGAAGGGGATGTGGCCACAGGGATGGGCTGAGGGGATCTTGCCACAGGGATGGGCGGAAGGGTTTTGGCCACAGGGATGCGCGGAGTTGATGATGTCAGGTTGCTGCTCCTCTCAACACGCCCATGAATGGATGTGAAGCCCGTCACCTTAAGGTTGGTGCTCTTTGGTGAGGTTGTCAACATGGACGGGTCTGATGTAAACAAATCCACGCCATACACGGTTGCCGTGGCAGCGGCAATTAACACCAACAACCGGGTGACAGCCATCCTGTCAATACATGACATATACATATTTATGCATGTATCTGTGTGAGTGTATATATAGGTGGGTTTGAGTGTGTGTGTGGGGGGGATTGTGTGTGTGAGAGAGTGCGTGCGTGTGTGTGCTTATATAAAGCATACACTGATTAGCCTAATTGCATTACAAATGGTATCGTTCATAGATTTTACCAGTTAATGTTAGCTAACCATCGACTAAATTATCTGTAGCCTACGTATAGCAAAACTTGCTCTATACTTACCCCCCCCCCCCACACACACACACACTTTTCTTGGCTTTTTGAGAACTTGAACAGCACAACAACAAAATCGTTTTTAATAATACTACACTTTATAAAAAAAATTTCAAGGTTGTTTCTTAAACACATGAACACCTAAGATTATTTTAAACACCATACGTGATCCCTTTCATTCTGGTTTTATTAATGGACTCCTGACGTATGGCCCTCAGGGCAGAGACAATAGAGACAGATCCAACTGTAATCCACAATGATTGTCAGACTGTAGTTGGTTTTTTTTTTCCCGTTTTCATTTAATTAAATCATTAAAGAATTAAACATATTAAATTTCATGAATCGAAAGGTAACAAATTATTTGTTCGTGCATTATTTCATATGTGTACAGATGTCTCCTGTGGACAAATTTCGTATGATTACATATGTATTATGTGTAGACGATGTATTTATTATGTGTAGACTATGTATTTATTATGTGAACATATTTATTATGTGTATATATTTATTATGCGAACATATTTATCATTTGAACATATTTATTATATGTATATATTTATTATGTGAAAATATTTAATCGTTATATGTACATATTTATTCTGTGTTAATAAATTTTATGTGTATATATTTATTATGTGTAAATATTTATTCCGAGGAATATATTATTTATGTTTGTATATTTATCATGCGCATATATTTAATATGTGTACATATTTATTATATGTTTATATTTATTATGTGTAAATATTTATTCAGTGAATATATTTAGTTATGATCATATTTAATATATTCGCTACATTTTTTGAGACCGTGTCACAGAATGGGGAATAAAATATTAAACATTTACGATCAGAGAATCAGGGCCCCCAGCCCGAAGCATGAACATTAAAGATTCAATTCCCCATAGAATGTTAAAATGGACTATCAAGGTCTTTATACATTTGGTTAATATCCATGCATTTTACCAGTCGTTAAGGCTTAAACTATTTGTATACATCTCATATACGCAAAAACAACATTAAGGGCCCCTACGCCCAATCCGTGCTAGGGGTTAACTTTAAAAGACCTGCATATTTCAATCTAAATCATGACATAAATCTTTTTCAATATATTTTAAGGTTGTTTAAAATCTTAATGGAAATAAAGTGTTAAACGGCCACGAAAATAAAGATTTTGGGCCCCCGGCCCCAAAGTAATGGACATTAGGGGTTGAACGCAGTATGGTATTTTTTCCATGTAGCTTACGCTTAAACTAATTTTAATATAGCTCATAAAAAATATCATTGAGGGCCTCTGGTCCCTCATTAGTGTCAATTTTCAAAATGTTTTTCCACACAAACTATCCTGGAAGCGTACTCAGCAATTTCCTAAATTTTAATCGTGATCGGATGAATGGTTTAGTGAGCTGTAAAGAACAAACAAACAAACAAGCAAACAAACAAACAAACACACACACATCCATCCATATATACATACATATATATNTATATATATATATATATATATGCTATGTTGAACATTTGTTCAAATAAAGAAATTGAAGCTGAAATATATTTATTTTGAAACTTTCCGTCATTTTTGATGGGTGATACCTTAGTGTGTACACATTTATTCGGTGTACATATTTTTCTTTGTACATATCTATTATGTGTACATAATTATTCTGTGTACATATTTATTTTTGTACACTATTATGTGTACATAATTATTCTGTGTACATATTTCACCGGTAATATTTTTTTTTTATTATCTGGTGTTCCATGGATTCTCAAACTTTGGTGTATCGTAGACCACTGGACCACTGGTGTTTTTTTTTCTTGGACCATATAACATTACTTTCTAGTCTAAGTTTAAGAAAAAGAAAACTGTCTCTATGGGTGTCATTTCCTTAACGAGCAGTCTGCATTTTGTTGACATTTTTAGGGCAATTTCATATGTGCTTCTAGGTAATAAAACTTTAAATATTTTTAAAATAAATTTGTCACCTAATAATATGTAAGTATACAGTTTAAATTCTCTCTTTGGTAACGTATATATGTGCAATCATCTTGAGATTATAAACAAGATGAACATAATTTTGAGACCTGAGGTCCTTACATCCCCCCCTCCACCAACACACCCCGACAAGGCCAGGTTTTGTTGAGAATTTTGTTTCGCCTCGGGGGCCAAGAAGATTTCTGCAACCCGGAAACAATTAATTTTAGTTGTCGTGTGGGACAAGAAGACAGTTTGCACGGCACACAAGAATAGAGAACACATCCAGATTGTCTGAACCATCATAAGAACCAGAGGCGTAACAACTGGAAATACGAAGGTAGCCACCACGGGGAGTCCGAAGAAAGAAGTAACATTTTGTCTAAAAGAATTGCTGCAATGGGTGTTGAAGTTGAGTTATTTTAGGTTCATAAAAACTTTATTCAGAACGGTGCGCTCTTCTACATATCTATCAAAGTGGTGATCTTTTTGTGTGCACTTTTTTTATTGTAATAAAGGTGTAATGTTTGTCATAAGTGACGAGTCAAATGCCTGTTAAAAATGAAGAATTGTATGACATATTTTGATAGATTTGTTCTTAAGGTTTGTTTTGAGTATGAACGAAATACATTTTTGGCTCAAGAAACTGGGTGGTCGAAGGGAGGAACGTGTTTGGGACATAATGAGGTTGAATGAGTTGTAAAATAGTGAACGTTTAATCATTGTTGGAACTTAAGTTTTGTTTTGTTTTTTTCTGCTAAATTTTATTTTAGCTTGCTTATTTGGCGTAGCGATTATTATTATTTATTTTTTTTACATGTTGAACTGCGGTTTGAAATGTTGACAACTTTTTAATGTATTTCATATGAGCAAATACCGATATTTTAATATCCATTATATTATCAATGTTCCATATTATTAGTAAAATAAAATTTATATGATAATCATTGTAATACACAGGCCCAACACTGTTAAAATTTTACCACAATTTTTATTATTACTTGCAATTCTCAGAGGGGCCGTCCATAAATGACGTCACGCACCTAGGGGGGGGAGGGGTGTCTCACTTTTGTGACGATGCGTGACGTGGGGGAGGGAGGGGGTTGAAGAAATGTGACGTCACGTCGAAAGGGTAACTTTAAATAAAACTTCCACTGAAATATTGGGTCACTTAAAATTTATTTAATGACCTTTTTTTTTTTTTTAATTCAGTGCTTCTCAAAGTACCAGTCGATAGACCATCAGACGCCGGTTGGCGTAAGTTATCAAGACACGAAAATTAAATAAAATTCCAAAGTTTGAAAACACACAAGAGAACATAAGAATGGTTAGCCTGCGTCGTTTGATGTTGACATCAAAACGATTGTGATGTAACCGCAGGTTCGTTTGTTCACTCGCGGCTGGAAGTCTGCGAGCTTTTGTTTTTGTCGGTTATCCCCCTCCCCCCCCC
>MUZC01004547.1:0-10225 GCA_002072015.1 Radix auricularia | reverse complement strand
TATAAACAAAGAAGTTAACAGTAATGATTTATAGTCAATGTTTAATTTGTATGCATTAAAATAAAATATAATCTTAGGATGTTAAAACATTTCGTTTTTTGAGGGCCACTTAAACGGTTTGAAAAAAAAAACGGACCGGTTCAATAGGATACATAAATATTAAAATTATAAAAGTTTATGTTAATATTACTGTTAACCAAAAAGTAGCAGATTCTAGCAAATTTTATATGCCCACAATGATTCAGCATTACCCCCAAGAGTTCTCTTTTTATCCAAAATGAGATAATTTATCTCTGTTTACCGACCACTTGGTTAAAAAGACCAATAGCGGTAGCCATGTATTTTTCATTAGTTTATAAATTCCACAAGAGAATGCAACAATTTAAAAACGCCTCGTCCATTGGTGACATTATATTTACAACTGTTGTGTGACGTACGTGAAATCCTGAAGAAAAAAGAATTGAAAAAAGAAAGAAAGAAACAAACAAACAAACAAACTTTTGAGCTTCGGAGTAAAACGTTATGATACTTTTGGATATTTTATTTATGTCATAGTATTTTTCAGTCCTCAACTTGCAGGAATTACTGTATTTTGCGACGCACAAGATGACACCCTACATTCTTGCACAAATGTGGGGTACGTACAGTAATGTCCATTTTCCTCTTCAAGCGCATACATAATTTTTAGAACACATGAGATGTGATATCAATGTGATAATTTTAGATCAAATGCCTTTGATGTGCATATACTTAGCAGAAAAACTGTCATTAGAAGATCGAAATCAATTTAAAGAATTGTCTTGTATCTACACATTCTAGGTCTATCAACAATGCAATGATCCTTGTAATATCAATAGTTACATTCGCGAGCTTAATCGCGAAGGTTATCACATCAAATGGTTTTTGACATTACCGCTGCATTGTTCGTTAGCTGTCTTGCTATGCCTTGGCAACTAAACATTTTTTTAAAAAATGTAATATATAAAACAAGCCGAATTCATACTTGATCTTATAGGGCTTTAAGCTATGTAGGGGTTCATTTTGCTATCAAATCAGTACAAAGAAAATCTTGTCAAAACGGGAAAAGAATGCTATGGTACCTGGTGAAATGGAAAAATTCTTGCCGGTCGTCTGATACGAAAAAGTTTGAGAATCACTGGCTTACAATTTATTTAATGTCTTTCACATAGCTTCACGCGTGTTACAATATTGCAATATAGACCTACACAAAATAAATACTTAAAAGACAAAAAANGGGGGAGGGGGTAAGAAACATTCAACATTTATTTTCTGCGCCATTAAGTGCCAACTTTTAACGGTAGCCTCTGATTGTTCTGTATTTGGGCCAGTGTTACTCTTTTCATTCAGTAGTTTTAATTTAAGACCTTCAGCTAATATTTAAATCCTTTATATTAAGATGTGGTGTCTGAGCCCTTGCTTGCTTGCTGAAAAATCTTTGGATCGATTTTAACCCACTTCCTCGTAAGCTAGCGATCTGAAATTTTGCAGGCAGACTCGTGCCGATGATAAAAATGATATTTCAAAATTTCAGTACTGTAATTGAATTATTGAATTTTTAAATCATTTTATTTATCTCTATGTATCATGTTATTTTTGAGATAGAGTGTTGTATTATGTTCAACAGCCTTTCCTGTCGCGCAAAAAGGTGCACATTATATTAAGCACGTTTTACGAAACAAAACTAAAATGTTGTATTTTTAGCGCATTTTCGAGATGTCGAAATCGCTATTGCCCCCGTTTTGTCCGTCTGTCTGTCATCACCATGATCACAGGATCCATAAGTCCTAGACCCATGATGTATATATGTTTTTTGTATGTCCTGACCTGCCATTGGTGCATCAACACTCAGTTACTCGATCCGTTAAAAAACCCCGTTAAAACTACCAAAAAACTTTGCGAATCGAGAGTTAACACTGGCACAAGGAACGGGCGCCATTGCCGGAAGTCGAATACATAGTTTTTCAAGCATTCAAGAGTGGTGTGAAATCGTGCAAAAGAATTAATTAGTGTTTTTTTTAGTTGACGTCATTAAAATATGTGTAAAAGTTTAGAGATTTTTACTTCATCATTTGTGGTGACTTGTAGTTAGATTAAAGAGAAAATAAAAAATTATAAAATGTAAAGAAATGACTTTTAAATAAATTTTTTTCAGGTATATTCATTACACAAGAAAATTCATAAATATATGTCTAAAATCTAAACACAATTAGTGATAACTACATAATGCTGATATCTAACATAAGTACTGATACACAATACGAAAATGCGCTAACACGTCCTGAGTCCAAAAAGGGACCAGGCTTAACATGATTTTTTTAATTATTTTGCCCTGCGTATTGTAACAAACATCCTTATAGTTATGTCTCGTATATAAAGGATTTATAGTCAAAAACTTGTTTTTTACGGTTGTTTTTTTAAAATTTATACTTGAGTTCATGAAAACCTTTCAAGTTCAAGAATCTGTTACTGTAAATAATCTACCGGCGTCCCTATTGCATTTATTCACCTCATTTCAAACATGAAATTTTGACTTTTCCGTCCACTTTTTTTCCCATAACAAGTTGCGTACGATGGACACGGCTATGGTGAAAAAGGGTTTAAAGCAACTCATAGTCCTGGCTACAATAAGGTTGTTCATATAAAATATTCAGTTTTCAGTTAAACACGACCCTTGGGAGTTAACTGACACAACTTGTATTTTGACGATTGAAATCTCTGATAATATTGTAACGCTCCATTTCTCTTTCTGCTATTCCCAAATCTTTCTCCTGGTGAATACAATGAATGCAAGGGGCTTGGTGGATACAATGAATACAAGGGGCTTGCATGGTGGATACAAGGAATACAAGGGGCTTGGTGGATACAATGGATACCAGGGGCTTGGTGGATACAATGAATACAAGTGACTTGACGGATACAATGAATACAAGTGGATGACGGATACAATGAATACAAGTGGCTTGACGGATACAATGAATACAAGTCGTGATTTTCATGGTGGATACAATGAATACAAGTGGCTTGACGGATACAATGGATACCAGGGGCTTGATGGATAGAGGGGATACAAGGGGCTTGATGGATACAATGAATACAAGTGACTTGGTTGATACATTGGATACAAGTGACTTGGTTGATACAATGGATACAAGTGGTTCTCACTGGAAAAAGCTGGACTTCAAAATAGAAGAAATGAGGTGTGTGGGTGTGAAGGGTGAGTTTGTAAAAAAAAAAAAAAAACTTCTAAAATTTACTTTAGTTACTTTTAAAATATTAAAACAGTCTGTTACAATCGTAAATATTTAAAGGATTTTTATCAGAGATATTTGGCGAATATTTTTAGCGCAAGATAAAAAAGGGTTGTTGCATATTTCGAAAACCAAAAAAAAATAGCAAAGATTGTATCACCTCAACCCGATATTTAATTGATTTGGTTTTTTTTTGTTTTTTTAAATTCCTGAATTCCATTTGAAGTTTCTCCTTGGTAATAAAAATTTGTATAAAAATGAATGGTTACATTATGTAAATGTGTTGAATTTAGTTCTTTCTTCTTTAAATTATGTTTTCAATATCTGAGCGGTTTGAAAATTAGTACATCATACAGAATGGGACTGCATAAAGCTTTTTAATAATAAAAAAAATTGCACAAACTGATGAAGGCATTAGTCGAAAAGTCTACTATTATTAGTATTAGTTCATAAATAAAGCTAAATTTATTGCCTTCTTACACAAATAGTTTGTGTAATTTGTTTTTTATGAAAATTAGTAACATATATACCAGTGGCGGCGTTAGGTAAGCGCGGGGCCTAGTGCCAACAATGACCCCGCGGGGCCACAGTACTAGTAAAGATCGCTAAGCACCAGTATGCTATGGTATTTAAAAATATGAAATAACTTGATTATTGTGTAATTTTAATACCGCGTGTCACCTTTTTAATAAATTATTACAAGTTCATTATTTTCTCTGGTCTATAAACAACGGTTTAACCAGGACGAGACATGTTCAGGACCGAAACGCGGGGCCTACCTAAGCGCGGGGCCTGGGGCAGTCGCCCCAGTTGCCACCCTCAAACGCCGCTCCTGATATATACATTGAATGGTATACTACATTTAGTTTACAGTTAATCATACATTGAGTATATTAACGAACGAACGAATCTTTTCAGATATCTACTTAGGATAATAGTTGAATTAAGGGTGACGCCATTGCTCACAGAGGAGGATCTAAATTTGGGTTTCACTTTGTTTCCATCTTGACACTTTGTTCAAGGCCTTTGTCACGTGATGCAGGTCAAGCTTTAAGTCCCGCCTCCAACAACCCACATGGCCGAGAATGTCGCAACTCTATAAAATATGTTCAACGCTCCGGCCCATCCCAGCCCCTCTTGCTGCAACGTCGATGGTAGTCTATAGACACCGAGCTTGCAATCTTTCGATCTTTGTTACAAGAATATTTATTCTCTCATGAATGAACATGACAATTTTTATTTCAGACACCAAACCGTCAACAACATTTTTTTTACATACATATTAAAAAATGTAAATGCGGGATTGTGTGGTAAGGGCCGATCGCATTTATACGGCAAGGACCCGTCTTATTGGTGTACTTAATGAAATGAGTTTAAGAAACGTGTAATATTAGCATAAATGTTAGGGTGAGATACACAAAAATTGCATATTAAAGTATGTGCACAATTACAGCCAATTAATGGATACCAACCTTGCGATGAAGCAGCTAATCCTCGGGGAAAGCCTCTAACACAACGACTATGCCGCCAGTTTCCTCGACTCCCATTTTATACGTGCCCGCGGGCTTAGCTCCCTTACCTGAAATGCCTAGCACGGATTACCTCCCCACATGACACGAACTGTACCCTACCTGCCTCATTCTTACACTTTTCCCGTACAGCAAATAGGTGAACTCTGTGTCGTCAACGACTTTACTATCGACATACCTCACCAAAACCTCACCAATACCTCACCATTACCTCACCAATAACTCTCCTATACCTCACCAATACCTCACCATTACCTCACCAATAACTCTCCTATACCTTACCAATAAGTCACCAATACCTCACCAATAACTCACCAATACCTCACCAATAACTCACCAATACCTCACCAATGAGATGCTCAAACCTTCTTCATCTGTATTTGTCAAAAGCAATTATGTTAAAACATAAGTTTGACTATTAAACACACACACACAAATACACACACAAACACACACACACACAAACACACGCACACACACAATCAATGTATGGATATAACAAAATAGTCAAGAACAAATACAGACACAATTTACTAAGTTCAAATTTATTTGCGTTCTCGAATTCTCTGCTCCCTCACATCTAGACTATATACAAATATGTTGTCTCATTTATTTATTATATTTTAGTGGTTTTAAAAAAAATTCTGTTGAGTTGATAGCCGAAGTTTATTTCTGAAACCTCAGAATGTTTCTGGGAAGTTGATAAAATGATCAACAGACAGACTTCTAGAAATAAGTTTATATCAACAGACAGACTTCTAGAAATAAGTTTATATCAACAGACAGACTTCTAGAAATAAGTTTATATCAACAGACAGACTTCTAGAAATAAGTTTATATCAACAGACAGACTTCTAGAAATAAGTTTATATCAACAGACAGACTTCTAGANTATATATATATATATATATAGCAGTTTTCAAATGTTTAATCCAAGTTGAAAATTTTAAAAATATATATATATATACAGTCTATTTTCGATGTGGAGATAAATCATTTTTCTTGTCTGAATTAAATTTACAAAATTATTATTTTAGCATTTTTTAACGCTTGAACATGTTCTTGCTTCAATTAGTACAGAGCCGTGTGCGTTTTTTAAAATCCTTTATATTAATTAACTCGTGGCATCTGGTTGCTTGTTTGACGGTCAGTTTGCCTAAAAAACTTTGAATCGAGTTTTAATTCACTTCCTCGTATGCTAGCGAGCTGAATGAAATATTGCAGGCAGACTTGTGCCGACAATAAACATTATCTGTCAAAATTTCAGATCGATTGAATGTACTGTAATTAATGAATGTATAGATTATCTCTTTGCATCTCTATGTAGCATGTTGATTTTTTGTGCCACAGTGTCGCGGTGCGTATACTATTGAACAAACTTTTTAATGTTTTCCGATCACGCGGTACGGTGCCTATTATATTGACTATACTTTTTAAAAATATAACCGATCTCTAAATGTTTATGCTAATATGTCGCGTGGTGCGCATCACATTGAACATGTTTTTATAACACCTTTCAAGTGATCAAATCGAGCTGAAATTTAGCAGGCAGATTGTAGTAGTTTTTTTTTCTACCATATTTTCTTTATTTATGAGACATAACTAAAATTTTGGATTTTTGAGCGATGCGTATTATTTTAGTTAATTATTTAATTTATGTCTCGTAAATAAAAGATTTATAGTTTTTAAAAAAGCTTTGTTTTTTTCGTTTAAAAAAAAATTTGCATTCAGTTTACGTTTGCATATTTTTACACAAATTTCTAAGCCGCTTAATCATTTATTTCTTTTATGCCATAATAATGAGGTAGCAGTTTTGAATCTTTTATGGTCACGACCTCTCTTAAGCATTTTCAACGTTGTATCGTCCGCAAACCATACCATGAAAAAACAACATTTGTTAAGTAGTAAGTGTCGCACGTTTATAGCATGTTGTTCCAATTTTCATCGGGTGGGGTAAAACAGAAAAAAATGTATCTTTCAAAGATGGCCTATAATAAAGATGGTTTTCAAATGTTTGATGAATTCACCCACATTATAACAGTTTTTCATCACAACTATATATTTTTTTTTAAATTGCAGGTAAATTTAGCTTACATTTAGTTTCGCATCAATCACAAATCACTATTGCGTTTTATTGATATAAAATAGTAAACTGTACCAAAAATACGTGGAAAACATGCTCTATATTTTCCCGAATGTTTTCTGGCGGTGATTATACTCGGCACTTCCGGGTTTTCCAACCAATAGAGGCCCAGCTCTAGTGGCGCGCCTTTGGGTAACTTGCTGTTTAACATTCAACTCCACGTTCACCCAATCATGAGACACAATCTAAACTGAGCTGAGCGTTACTTACGGGGCTTGTTTTGTTGAAATTTATGTTGAATCCTCGTTTGACGCAAACACGACGCTTTGAAAATATAAATATATGAAATTAACGTTTGTATGTCTAGCTTGGCTTTTTGGACATTTCTCATGTAACTATGGTGGAAATAGAAAAATTCACTTTTTTTGTAAGTGAATTTTCCCAAATTTATGACCTAAAATTGATATGCACAACTCGTAATTTGTCCAACTTTTCCTTTATAAAATAAAATGCAGATTATTTTGCTAGCTTATTTTCCCGCCTCATGTTTCCCTTGTGTCGTTTGGGTGCGGGACTCGGTGGTGAGGCTGAAGGTTAGTTTGTCTATTTTGTCCCCGAGGAGCGGCTGAGGGAGTAGTTTAATGTCTGACCTGTTGGGTAACCTCCCTTGTCTCTAATAATAGGGAGACGTGGACAGGAAATGAGACTGCTGGATGACATGACGTTCATAACGAGGCAACTAATCTCTAACCAGAAGGTTTATTGTTGAAGTTTCACAGAAGTTAGTCTGAAGTTCTTTTAATATAAAACTAAAATTTAACTGTACTTCATATTTAAATAATATCTGCTACTTAATTCATTTATTACATTAACTGTCATCTTCTCCTGTCACAATTTTATGTCACCTCGCAATCAAACTCCTTGTCACATCCACTACCTCCCCCCTTGACATCTGCCCTTGACACATCCCTTTCTCTCTCCCACCCTTCTCATCCTCCCTAGTCCTTAAATCTTGGTTAGGATTAAAAAATATGATTTTATAACTCGAATCACCGAAACGTAACATGGCTCAATTACTTTATTTTAAAAAAAATAAATAAATCCTAATTTTATATTACGAGCATCCCAATCAAATCCCGACATTAACGACACATGTTCTTAGCAGAAACTCTATTACATAGACTACACACACACAAATAAAAAACTAAACATACTAAAAAAGATTTTTTTAAAAACTTGGTGCTATTATTTTTTTAACATAGGATCTAATGGGCCGTTCATAAATGACGTCACACACCGGAAAGGGGGAGGGGATCATGCATTTGTGACGATGTTTAATGAGGGAGAGGGATGTTTAAAAGATGTGACGTCACATCAAGAACGCAAACATTGAAATATTTGTTTGCTCGCAATTTATTAAATGACGTTTTCAATAGCTTTATACGAGTTACGATGTTAGAGTGCAGACTTACACTAAATACAGATTTAAATGACGTTTTCAATAGCTTTATACGTGTTACGATGTTAGAGTTGCAGACTTACACTAAATACAGATTTAAATGACGTTTTCAATAGCTTTATACGTGTTGCGATATTAGAGGGCAGACTTACACTAAATGCAGATTTAAATGACGTTTTCAATAGCTTTACACGTGTTTCGATATTAGAGTGCAGACTTACACTAAATACATATTTAAATGACCAAAATTTTTTTTTAAAAATTTCACAGTGGCGGTACCATAGTCGATAAGGTTTTATAGAGACGTGATTATTGCTTGTTGAAACTTTCAATTAGATAAATATGGCTAAAGGGTGTCGAAGTTTGACCATGGAGAGGGGGTTATAAATCGACCAAAATCTCGTGACGTCATTTATGGACGGCCCCTAATTGAAATGTCCCAAAAAACCCAGCTCATTTGGTCTAGTTCAGCTTTTTAGAAACGCCTTTAGGGTTCTCTTTGCTTCTTTCGCTGGTTCCATTTATGTGAGACTCCTTGTAGCCGTCCGAGTGACCGTTGATGACACGTTGGCCATTTTGTTTGCCATCCAGGCCAGGTTTAGCTGACCGATGGGGTTGGCGGTAGGCCCGGATGTAAAAGTTGAGGAACAGCAACAAGATGGTGAAGATGTAGCAGGCAATGATGACGAGGAAGGCCGTCGGTGCTGGACAGTCAAAAACCATGATGCCCACAGTTTGGGCAATCAAGATAAAAAACTGGCCCTGTGTGGGGGGGGGGGGGGGGGGGTCAACAAAATGTTGAAATGGTTCAGTTACAAAATATTGAAATAAGATAAAGTTTTTCTTTTAATAATGAACGTTAGTGGGTCGACTGAAGCGGATCTGACGCTCCAGTGCTAAAGAAAGTACTGAAATGCTTTTGGGAATTATGGACTACGTGCCAAATGAACACGACGAAAGAGTTATTTCATAATTTCATGCTAAGGCAAAGCCCCCTTGTCAGTCAAATACTAATTGAGAGTAAATGTTTCAAGAACTATTAGTTAAGAGATTATTATTTAACAAGAATAAAACTCAAAGCGTTTCCATAAAAACAAAAAAACAAGCTGCTGATAAAACTTGGAGAAGACCGATATTTTATTTCTTGGAGCCGTCATTTTGAAAGTACTAGGATGTGTTGTATGAGGTTAAGTCCTAGAAATTCATCAGTTAAAATCGATGCATGGGCAATATCCTATTTTCTTTATTATATATTATGTCATAGAGTAGCATAAAATTGACATTTAGGTTATAGAATATATATATCAGAGTTATCAGAAAACAAAGGTTGATATGAGTATAAGAACGATATCTGATACTTACAATCTGCAATCTCGTGATGTATTTCTTCCACCACAAAAACGGCCTCATCTCGGGACCCAGGGCGGCAAGACCGTAGTAGGTGTACATGACGATGTGAACCACACAGTTGACAACAGGGTAACTTATATCTGTAAGGATGGGATAGTTAACAAAAGGATAGTCAACAACTAATATGGATGAGACTGGAATCAGGATTATAGCTAAGTAGATAGAAGTAATGTAATGCATGTTAGCAACAGGATAGTTAACAACTAATATGGATGAGTCTGCAATCAGGCTTGTAGATAAGTAGATAGAACTAATGTAATGCATGTTAACAAAAGAATAGTTAACCAAAAAAAAAGATTGTTAACAACGGGATAGTTAAGAAATGGATAACTTATGTCTGTCAACAAAATAATAGTTAACAACAAGCAGGACAACATATACCTGTGAATTGGTATCTCACTCCCCAAATGATAAATAAATAGGAGCTCAGAAGTAGTAGGGGATGCAGGAAACGGTTAGTAAATCGGTGGCGTAC
>MUZC01004546.1:1477005-1549206 GCA_002072015.1 Radix auricularia | reverse complement strand
GCAACGCACGCACGCAACGCACGCACGCAACGCACGCACGCAACGCACGCACGCACGCACGCACGCACACACACACACACACACACACACGCACACACACACACACGTGCACGCACACGCACACACACACACACACACACACAAAAGACAAGAAATTTCTCTTAATAGATTTCCGCCATATTATGACAGGGTCAATTACATAACTAACAAACAGAAACATCTGTATCAACGCGTGGCTCTGTTCTGTGCTGCAGTTATAATGTGATCATCTGTGAGTCCACGAAACAGACAGAAAAGCAGATACAAGTTTAACGGCCAAACACCCTGTTGTATTTTTTAAAATTTTAAACTGTATTTAGTTTCTAAATAAATCTAAGTAATACAGAATATTTACTTGCTTTGTTTAAATAGAGAAGTTCATGCAACAAGCTTCAGTTAACAATATTAACATTCCACCTAATCACTGTTTATTATTATTTCTAACTAAAATGGTCTAATTTGATTGACTATATATAGATTAATTTCCTCATTTATAAATTTGTACTCTACAGTCAAAGAGAAATCTTGACGAAGATTCAATGACTTCAAATATGTTCAATTTGTGGTATAAAGCCGATTTGGTATTTTTGTAGCACAATAAAATTACTGTAGGTACATCAATAGCTTCTGTTTTATTCACCAAAAAATGGGACTAATGATGATAGTTTTTAAATTCTTTATATTAGCTCGTAGAATCTGCTTGATACCTTGATTGTTTGCCGAAAAACTTTGGATCAACTTTTAACCCACTTCCCTGTATGCTAGCAAGCGGAAATTTTGCTGGCAGACTCGTGCAAATTTGCAGATCGATCGACCGTACTTTAATTAAATTAATGAATTTTAAGATTATCTCTATTTATCTCTATGTAGCATTTTTGTGTGTGCTAGAGTGGTGCAGTGCATATTATATGGGGGTTGTCATTTCTAAGACCGGAAAACGCCATAACTCATTTGGTCATTGGGCTAGTTTTAGATTCAGGTCCAACATTTCTAAAATATCTTTTACAACAGTGTATTTTGATACACTGATAGCTCTATAAACGATCTTTTAGGTGATTTTTTTTGTGCAATTTTTTTACACTTAGATCTAGTATTAAATCTGAATAAACTATTACAACACTGAAGACTTAAAATTAAATAAATAGGCCTAAACATGTTTAGAGAAAAGTGTAAGCGGTTGCTCCATAGTCGTAACTATGGTAAACTTTAGTCCAAGCGATCAAATAATATTGCTTCTTTTCCTTGGTCCTTATAAAAATATATGCCTTATTATTTATTAGTAATAAACTTACACAAAGATTATGACATTAATTATTATTAGAACAAAAATAAAATCACGGACGAACGAGAAAATCAACTAGAACTAGAACTAGAGTCTAGAGCAGAGTCACTAATTCAATTACATAATTCATACACGCAAGAGTGTTCCATTTCGCAAAATATATCACATAATATAACCTTATATTTATATTTTAACATACAATTTAAATAAAGAAGCCTAAACATTTTAAAGATGACTATAAGTGACAGTAAGTTGTAAGCGGTGGTTCGATAGTCGGAGCCGTAAACACTATCACTATTACTAGTGAGTCTAGTGCTAACTTATATTTAATAGAATTGTTTTTCTTGATTCATATAAAAGTTTTATGCCTTAGTATTAGCAATAAAGGTGACAAAAAACTACCACTTTAATTATAATTATATCATTAGTATTAATAGTTTAATAAAATTCACAGACGAGCGCGTGAATGAACTATAGTCTAAAACTTTTTCAAAAAAAAATAAAAATAATAATAATAAATTTAATCTCGCAAAGTCGCTATATTCCCACAATATAAATTTTCAAATAATATAACCTTAGACCTATATGGTTATTTTTTTTAATTTTATAAAATTAAGGTTTTGAACACGTTTTCTCCAATTACATTGAGGCAATCATTGAGCCCATTCTCTAAACGTTCGCTGTTTTGTTACGTCCTGTCAGGCTAACTCTTACGTTGTTTACGTCTTTTCCATTTACTTTTAAACATTTTTATGAGTGTCACGTCCGATGTCATAACATTTTTTTAAGAGTGTGTCACGTCCGAGCACTAAGGATTCTTGGTGAGTTTTTCACGTAACGTCAATCCCTCATTACGCAAATCAGGACTGTACACTATCCCACTAACAAGATATATACAAATAGGTATCACATCTACTACGTGTATTGCAATTTCCTTATTTTGATGCTCGGTGCAGAAAGTGTAAGCTGGGGCATAAGTTCGTTAATTCGGGCTTTGAAGGAGAATTTCACACACATGTGTATGGGCATTGGGAGAAAATTGTTTGGGTATCGTAGCGTTATTGATTCTGGAAAAGTGAAACAAATTACTGAGTTAAGTAGAAGGGTCTTTTCAGAACATGAATTTGATGCAAACGTTTTTAGAAACGGGTTTTCAAGTATTTTAATCTCAAGGGGTCGAGAGAGGGGAAAATTCTGAGAACCAATGTCTCAGTTAAATCTTGTGGTTAAATTTTAAGTGTGCTTATGGAAACGCATTAGAAATTATAATAAAGTAATAAAATAGTGATGAGCTGTTCCAAGTCAGTAGTTAGCATATTGTTTTACAGAACTGACTTGCAGCTTTTTGATCGGCTGTGACGTGGTCGAAAACTATTTCATGTTGACTGTCTTAAATTTTATTTTTTTCTGCCAGCACGAATTTCATGTCATATAGCAGCCAAAAATGAGATATGGTGTATTTACAAAGTGTTTTATTTCTGTTGTTAATTATTGTGGATATGTGGAGGATGCTGGGTGAAGGACGGGCAAGATGAGAACAATAAGGAATTTAACTGCTGAGTCATCCAATATAAGGTTAAGGAGTCATATTTATTGTCGTGTTCAAATAATTTATGTTAAGATAGTCAAAACAACAATACTATCTTAATTACTATTTATGTGTATTTGATTTTTGGGTGGAGATACTTCGGGGATATTAAATGTTAAAGATGGGGGGAAGGGGGGCAGGGGCAAACCTTAATTTCTTCGCAGCTTTCATTAGCAATGGTGCTGGCACTTGAAATACAAAAAAAATCAATGCACATTTTAAATTTGGGGTAGGGCAGGGGTGCGCAACCTGCGGCCGTGGGCATGTCCATGTGCGGCTGTTGAAAGCTGTTTAAATTATTATAACCTGCGGCCGTCAAATATTTGCAACTGGGCAGTTTATTATGTAGATTGTAAATGAAATATCGAGTAATCATTTACACTCTTAAGCACTTGTTAACTGTGAAGTAACACCAGTTTGCCTCGTGCACAAAAGAGTACAGGATTTTTGTGACAGATGTCGTCTGCTGCAGGGTCATATTCAACAGCTCAATCTCTATCATTTCACACAACTTGAGCTCTAATCGAGGGCCACGAAATAAGACAAGATGAAAATCCGGCTACGTCATTTTCAGGCGTCCTAAAAGCGCTTTTCGAATTCGCAGAACGTTTTCAGAATTTCGACATGATCTCAGAAAATGTGAGATTCGTTGCTTCTCCACCTTTGGTTGAGACAGAGAGTGCAGCGTTGGATGTCCAAATGGAACTGATCGAACTAAAAAATAACGCGCAGCTTGTGAAGAAATTCGATGACAAAAACGATCTACTGGAGACATGGAAATTAGCTGTGGAGTATCCCAAGCGTCGCGAAATAGCAAGAAACACCCTTGTGCTGTTTGGAAGCACGTATACGTGCGAAGCGTCATTTTCACGAATGAAATATTTGTTTGCCTACAATACATTATGATTATGCCATTATTACCTCGCGTTGACTATTACGAGAGGTAAAATTTTTATAGTGACCATTTCGTTTTTCAGAGAAAATTTTTTGGCGGCTGTTGCAAAAGTACTCTTTTTATTTGGCCGCAGTAGCCCAAAGGTTGCGCACCCCTGGGGTAGGGTGTGTAGAATGTTAACATCAAATTAATAATTTTGCGTCAAAAAATGAGCTATTTAAATATTAGAAATCTTAAGAATTATTTATTATCATTAAATATTCGGAGATGGGTGGGGGGGGGGTTGTGAATACACACCCAATTTCGTGTACATGTTGAGGTAACACTAACATGTATATTGAACAGCGACATAAAGGGAGGCTACTAAATCTCCGTTTTACCTGGTGGCGTAGAAATTTATGTGATCACATTTAAAGGAAAATTGCAATAAAACGAGAAAGTCAGTTTGATCACAATGGTATTGTATGCTTCACTAGAAGAACTGTCAGCAGGAAAATTATGTTATAATATATTATATTTTTTATTATTAAACAAAATAATGTGGAAGATGCATCTCACCAAAGGCGGACGGTACCGGGTGACGCCATCATAAGGGATAACACCATCAAAAGGGATGACTCCATCACAAGGGGTGTCACGTCAAAGGGACAACACCTTCATAAAGGATAACACCATCATAAGGAGTGACACCATCATAAGGAGTGACACCATCATAAGGGGTGAATCGTCATAATGTGTGACACCATCATAAAGGGTGACACCTTCCTAATTTAAGGGGTGACACCATCCTAAAGGGTGACATCATCATAAGGGGTGACACCATCATAAGGGGTGACACCATCATAGTTTAAAGAAAACTAAACAATTGATAATCATAATTTACACTGTTAGATAATGAACACCTGGCAGGTAACTTGAGCTAATATACCTGGCTTTAATTTATTATGTTTTTATTCAATGTTAATTTTTTACCCTACAGAAAGTATTAACTCATTTTAAATCAACTGATTTTTACCACATGTTCAACGAACGTTCATATTAAATAGACACTAAAATTTTAAGTTATGCAGCTGACTTTCGAATTCATCCCCCAACCCCCACCGCCCACACACATTCAAATAGCACCCTTAGTGTCCTTCACCTTGAAAAACACGAGTCTACTGGAAGTCTTCACAGACAAAGAAGTCAGACTCCGTAAAATAAAAACCAACAACTTCAACGCTCTCACTCTGAATATGTTCTGTCAACAAGTGTCATGATGACCATCAGCCCGTGTCCGCGAACATGTCAATAGCCTGTGTATCACGGCATCTGATACCACCAACAGATGGTCAACAGAGACCTACTGCCCTTGACCCGTGGTTTGACCTCACCTGATGGCAAGCCAGAGCTAAATGAGTGGGGGTGGAGGGGGGAAAACACCTTTGTCATGTTGGTTGCGTTCAGGGACGGAATTTTCTTATAATTGAGAAAGATTTATCTGTGAGCGTGTGTGTGGGGGGAAGGGTAAGACTTCATGTACAGCATGTGACTTCTCGTCCTTGAGACAAGTGACTTGTCTGAGTCTGAGCCTGAGTCACACAAGCTGGTGCAGCGTCCTGAATTCATTTATGTTTTTTTTTTTTTTTAAATTTTCAACTGTTAAAAAAAGCGCAAAATCCCTTAAATATTATGTTTAACAACGGATAGTTTTTAACAAATTGTTTAGGATAAGGGTTAAGTTTTATTCAAGAATTCATTTCATAAACTTGTATGCCAATCATATACACTAGACCAGGGATGTCGAACGTTTTGTCATTTTATGTGCTGTATTTTCAATTTCAAAACTACAATTTCTAATATTATTGAAGTGTGTTGAACTGACAACTAGTCTACCTGTGGCATAGAGCGTTTCTGTAATGGTTTATGGAATGTCATGGTAATGGTTTATAGGATGTCATGGTAATGGTTTATTATGTCATGGTAATGGTTTATAAATAGTATGTCATGGTAATGGTTTATAGATCATATGTCATGGTAATGGTTTTTAGGATGTCTTAGTAATGGTTTATAGGATGTCATGGTAATGGTTTATAGGATGTCATAGTAATGGTTTATATGCTGACATAGTATTGGTTTATAAGATATGACGTCTCGGTAATGGTTTATAGGATGGCATAATAGTCCATTGGATGTCTTCGAAATAGTTTATAGGATGTCGTGATAATAGTTTATAGGATGTCGTGATAATAGTTTATAGGATGTCGTGATAATCGTTTATAGAGTGTCATGGTAATAGTTAAAGGATGTTTTGGTAATGTTTCAAAGGATATCATCATGGTAGGGCTCTAATAGTTTTTAGCATGTCATGGTTATGGTTTAAAAGATATTATGAATCCTGTCAATTCGATGCCCCCAAAAATGGCGTGGCTTGCACAAAATGGCTGGCCACCTGTAGTAGATAATGGCGTTGGGTTTTGAAGTTTCGGGGGGTGGGGGTGGAGGGGTTATAAATTAGCATTTACGTCAGCATTTGCTACCAAACCCAGAATGTTTGTGATGTGATCACTATTCGGGCGTGATGTAATTGTAGCAGCGTTGGATTACCGTTAGGGAATTTTTAGTTTGTTGAATTGAAAATCACCGCCTTTTCTCTCTTGATTTCATTTCACGATGATAGAGCTAGAAATGTGGGGGCGGAGTGCAGTTTGATGATGGTGACCCTATGGCACGTGCGCCACAGTCGGAACACGGCGCTTCATCAGCTGGCACGTGACTTTATCAAACCCCCATCTTCGGGTTTCACTAGAGTATTTGAATATAAGCTATAAATAAATGGGTTTTAGTTGAATTATGGGCACGCTACCCCAAAACGGGTTTTTCCAGCTCTGCACTAGCACGACAAGGGAAAAGTCAAACTGAAATATGACCGATGCAAAAATCTCAATTTTTGTTTCAAGTAAAATAGAATTTTTAAAAAATTACAACTAGATCTAATTACTTTTTATTTTTTTTTAGATTGTTTAAAAAGTTAATAGACATACCGGTAGTAGAAAGTTTGAAAAAGGAACCAAGTAAGCACTTTGTCTTGGTTTCCGATGTCAGATAGTGAAAAAATGTAGGTATTTAAAGATTAAGATCTTGTTCGTACTTATTTTCGTAACTTGTGTCTGTTCTTAAAAGATTTGACTGCATTTATTTATAACAGAATAGAGCATTTGTTATCATCAAAATTTGATATCAATAGAATTGTTCGTTTTTTATTTTAGATTTTCATTTAAATTCTTAACGTTGTTTATTAAACCTAACTATTCATAAAATATGTATTTGCTAAACTGCCACACAGTTGCATAAAAGATACTGGAAATTAAATAAAAATCTTAAACTTATTTTGTAAACTTGCCGATTTGTTCTTTGTCTTGTGTCTTCTTTTATTTAGGCTTACTGTTACCCTTATCACACACATAGCAACAGATGCAGGAGAAAACTAACTATCTACCATAGTTCTCTTCTTGTGTTGGCCTAAACATCCACAAGGGAAAAAGCAAAGTCCTTAAAATAAATACATCAAGCATCATCCCAATAACACTGGGAGGAACAATTCTAGAGGAGGTGTATAGCTTTACATACCTCGGTAGCATCATAGGCATACAAGGAGGGACAGACGCTGATGTTAGAGTGAGAATTGGCAAAGCAAGAACAGCATTTAAACAGCTAAAAAAAGTTTAGAGTTGCAACAACTTGACCCTCCAGACCAAGGTCAGGATATTCAACACCACAGTAAAGCCTGTCCTGCTATATGGAGCTGAAACATGGCGGATTACAGCAGCCGTTTCGAAAAACCTTCAAGCATTTATGAACACATCTCTCCGAAAAATTCTCCGAATCCGCTGGCCAAATATCATCACCATCGAGGACCTCTGGCAACGTACACCACAGTCGCTCCTTCTATCCACATAACGGTCTGTTGGCGAATGATTCAGTGTTCCCAAACAGCGTCTATGAGGGTTCCACGCATTACCCAGCCACCTTTGTTTCCCTAACTACTGTTGGGTACCCATTCAAAGCTGGGTGGACTCAGGGACACCCTTAGCCCCGGGGACAAATCATTGCCGTCACATGGACTCGAATACGTGACCATAGTTACGCCAGACGAGCTTGCATGCCACTGGACCAACATGCCTCCTGATTGCAGTGTCTTGACAGTATCTTTAAATGATCAGAGGGTTTGTTCAACATTGAACACATAAAACAAGATATCGTGATTTAGCTCAAACATTTGGGCTGAAAACAAAATTGCTGCTTTTCAAAGGTTAAGTCAGACTTTTTTTTTAAATGCTCTATGTGGCGAATCAGTGCACACAGTACACAGGTATATTTTAATTTCCATTATTTCTAAGTTTCAGCTTTTAAAAATTCTTTTTTTTTTTTTTTTTTCCGGCGAAAAGGAGATGTGATATCAATATTTACTCCTGGCGACACAAAGTTTCGGTGCGCAACTTTTCTCTGCCAGTGCACACATTAGCACTCTATTCTCCTTACGAAAAATTCCCAACATAGTAATTTAACGTTCATTCAATAGGGTTTGTCATTTCAAAGACTGGAAATGTCATAACTGAATGTGCAAGGTTCTATCTTTAGACTACATTTTAGCGGAACAATGTTTTAAAGCATAAATACAGAAGAATCAGTAAGTTCTCAAAATTGTGAGAAAATAAAAATACGAAACTTTTTTTTAAAAGTCTAATAAGCTGAATTTAATTAACGAAGAATTAATAAATTGCTGATACGCCAATGTAACTACATTAACACAATACATTAGCATTAGCATAAACATGCATTAAAATATCATAACTATTATTGAATCTTATTAAATCCGCTCACCTCAAAGCACCGGATCTTTCTATTAATAGATTTCATTTTACAAACGACAAGCCTAATTAGCAGTGCAACGGTATGTAGCGCTCTCACGAGCTCGCTACGCGTATGTGAAATCCATTTAATGGGTCGTCTCATCACAGAATGTCGCTGAGTATAAACGATCGCCCCCCCCCCCCCCCCCCCCCCCNCACACACACAAAAAAAAAAAATGAAACTGGTTCCTCCTCATCTCACAACGCTGTGGGGGAGACTTTGTTAACATATCAAGTAACATCGAGTCATATTTGATCACCCAATCAGAATTGCATATCGAATTTATTTTAAAATAATTATTTACTTTTTAAAAAAAAAAAAATAATGTTAAAACGTGTGTCTTTTTTTTTATATCCCGGATGTTCCCAATCCTTTTAGCAAAAATCAATCTCATATATTTTATCAGCATGCTTGTTAGACCCACTTGAACTCATCATTTTAGCCTATATCATATTTATGTAACTTTATTTTCTCGTTCATCATGCTTATATCACAGCTTGTAATTTTTTTTAAAAAAGCTGTTGATCATTATTCAAAGTCCAACGTCCACTTAATGGCGAGCAAAAATTTAATATCGTGGAAAACATATAAATAGGCGTTTGTAGTTATTGACATCAATCATTCGTAAAAAGGCTACCAGAAAACTGAGGAAATGTCTATTGATATTGGTGTGCAATTAGCCGTCGAGTTTTTAGTTACTCACCCGTACGGGATTCTCGGTGCCTGTATCGCTTATTTGTGCTTGTTTAATGTGATCAGTTACTTGTTTGGAAACCAATTAGGAAAGAATCCTTTTGCCAGTGATTACCGTACTCTACCAGAGCCATTTGTCCATGACGCCAAGTCAAGGGATGCTGTTCTCAAACAGAGTAGGACTTTTTGTTGATACTTGTTTTCATTGTTTTTTTAGGCACTTTACGGTATTATGTAAGAGATTTTTGGCCGTCACTTGGGTCCTGCAACCAAATTGGTGGCTGTGTTCCTAGAATATCAAAGGAACCTCAATTTTTTTACTATAGAACATGATAAGGTTATAAACTATGGCAAAAAAAAAAAATTAAAAAAATCTAATGCAACACTCGGTCGAAAGGATTCAACACCTTCCTTATTCCGTATGCAAGTGCAAACACACAAAAATTCTCGTTCTTCCTGTCTGAAAGTCATACGTGTACAAGTGTTGCCTGGTCAAAATGGGAAAGCCAACTCTAGACATAAGCCATGAATACGCGTAGTATGCAATAATCTTCTGTATAGAAGGAGCGTCTAAAACAAATGAGATACGATACATTAACTCACTGAACAAAATTGGTAGCGGGGGGTGGGGATGGGTGCCGGTGGCCGATGCGTAGTGAGTTGGGGTGGCAGGAGGTACATACGTCCCGGGCGCCGCGTTAAACGGGCGCCATAATGGCACTTGCGCAGCTACATTATAATAAGTAACCAACGGAAATAAATAAGGGTGGGCGCTAATAGCATTTATAGTCCACTGGTACAAAATATCCTTGCTTCTCGTTTGACTCTTTGCCGAGGAAAGCACCTTCTAATTAAAAATTATGTGAAGATTTAATGTTTAAGCATCAATTGTAAATTTTAAATAGTTTATAAAAGGGGTGGGAGGACTTAAAGGCGTGTTCAGCAATCAAAACAAAGGAAATCCAGTTGTCAGTTGCTGCTAAAATAATTTGAGTTAAATTATTTTAAAATTTATGAATGTATGAGATAGGCTTTTATGAGAAAAAATTACCCAATTTTTTTTTCTTATTTTTTTTCCTAGGATATCTCCTATTCATTTCCCTTAAAAATATTGCCTTTAAAGCTGCTTCACAATTCCTTCATGGCTCGCGCAACGTATTTTAAATAATTATTATCTATGTGACAGCCCCTTATGAATTCAGTCTTGTTAGTTGTATTGTGAGTCCGAATACGACAACAATCTTTGAACCGTTTAGGACAAAGGTGTCTGGTAAGTCTTATTAAATACATATAAACTTTCAAGTATGTAGGGCGCATGCTTTTTTGTGTTCTATTTTGTTTGGAATTGATGTTTATTTTCTTCTAGTGAGCGAGTATGTCTTGAGCAACTTCCAAGGCCTGTTAAGAAATTCATGGACTGGAGTCTGTAATTAATTATTATTTTCATTTCAGAATTTCATTTGGATTCCGCTAACTTATGAGTCATCCATTTTTGAAAGTTTCTCTGTCAATTAATATTTTTTTTAATTATTTTTTTTTCTGTTTTTGTTTTTTGTTAAATACTATATCTCTACTCTTTGACTCGTGTTATTTTTAAAAAAATTTTTTACAAACCTGTTTTTAATATTGACCTGGCCAATCTTCTACATCGAGACAATGGGGAATTAATATTTAATTGTCTTCCGAGAAATTGTTGTTCAGCATGCGTTTGAGTTCAGTAGAAAATAGTTGTTGTTCTTTTGTTTTTTAATTTGTTAAATATAAAAATTTCAAGGCATTTTGGGGGATGAAATTATGAATATCCAGCAGTCGTTGATGTAAATCGAAAAACTTATTTTTTAGACACATAGAATCTACTTCTTCTGGTGATATGTTATAGCCAGTCATAAAAATGGCAGCGCTTTCGAGACGTCGTAGTTCATGCTACTGGGCGGAACGGTTTGTGTCATTTGTTGTGTTCATACTGTTTTATCGGGACAATTTAGTTATGACCGCCCAGTACCAATTTCACCTGATACGAGAATTTACTTTCATCGAAACATTATGCAATTATATTCATAATGAGTATTTCGAAAACTCATAAAATAAAATATTGTTAAACTAGATACAACCCGCGATGTAGAATACGCCGCAGACTTGCTCGTCGTAGATAGTGCAAATAACGGGTGGGGAGTGAGAGAGAGAGAGAGAGAGAGAGAGAGAGAGAGAGAACTGACACAAACGGCAGCACGAAGTAATGGAAAAAAACGAGTAAACGTGGATACATGTTGTTACCTGCCCACACCCTTCATAACCATCCCTTGCCAACCATAAACTTTGATTGGCCGACCCTATCGAGAATCAGTCATATTCACACACAAAAAAAAATGGGGAAAAGAACGGGCAGAAAGAATCATTTACAAAATTTAATTTTAAAAAAACGTTCCCGCTCATGCTTGAACCCAGGACTTTCCACGTGTAAGGCGGACGTGATAACCACTAAACTATATGTTGTTCTGTGAAGGAACAACGCAAATGAACGCAAGATGCATCGTTGCAACCATTTTTTTCCTTTTTTATCTCACTACGCTAGCCACCTGCTTACTTGCAAATACTTGCCTTGTTGAAATATATATAGATATGTGTATCACAGTTAATTATTTATAGCAAAATCATATTTTAATTTCATAATACATATTATATCATAAATCACTGTGTAGAGTAATAAATATCAAAATATTAACGTCTAGAACTATAGCGAAAAAAAAAAAAAAAACAAAAAAAAACATCGTCAATGGAAACCTATAACATCCGTAATATTATATTATTGCCTCTTCATCGTTTACGGGGGAGAGGGGAGGTACTCTATTCTATGTCGGAGTAGTGAAAGAACTTTTAAAAAATATTGAATAACATCAACAGCCAGGGTGAACAGACCAATATTTTAGTGACACCTTGAAGAGCTCATGTCAACAACATAGCAATATTCATAACAAAATTGAGCTGCCCGTCAATGTTCGCTCTAAGATTCGTTGATCCGTGTGTAAATTGAAAAATTTTACAAACTGTGCTGCGCGGTAAATCTAAACTCATGTGCGGCCGCGTAGGTTAAAGGCAACGTCGCTGCCCGTCGCTAGGCCACTTCAGAAGTGTGGATGATCTACTCGGTTCAAGACTGTTATTCTATAATCTGCAAGTGGCAGGAGGAATTTTTTATGGGCTCTTTCTTTTATAGTGCTGTTGAAAACCTTGAGATCTCATTTTATGGGCCCTAACAGCTGCGGTTGATCAGACCTTAATAGAATTCAGCTATCAAGTGCCAGTGTTCACAACAAACAAGAAGAGACATAAGTGGGTAGTTTCCCTTTAGGTAACAGCATTAACTCAGTTATTATTATAGCTTCTCTTTCCAAATTACCATCTTACTTGATTACATGTCACTGACCGAGCTCCCAGGGCTCACAGCAAGGCTCGTGGTCGTCCACCTTTTTGGTCACATCTGGTTTGCGTCAACATCACGTCTGCTTAGATTACAGACAAAGAGGAATGGAAGGGGGGTGGTGGTCATAAGATAGCAAAAGGAAATAACATAACATGTTTTTTTATATTAAAAGATCCTCTTTAAAAATATTACAACTAAGTGCTTTGCCATTATTTTTTTAAAATACTCACCAAAATTTACATGTAGATCTACATTGAAATTTCACCAATGAACACCATAAAAGTAATAGTAATAATTATAATAATGATGATGTTTACTTTTTATTAGGGTGATAAGATGAACGATTAGTAAATCGATTAATCGTTAAAGATTTTAATGAATTGAAATTAAATATATCGACTAAAAATCGATTAAATTTTTTAAAAATATTTCTAATAAATATTTTATTTCCATTTTATGAACAATTTTGTGTGTGTTATTTACATACTTTTGCCATGTTTCATTATTATTGTTATATTATTTAGACGTGCAAAAGTATACAAAATGGTTTTTCTTCCTTATTTCTTGCATAGCAGAACTAATTTTCTGTGTTACATCACAAAATTTGTGAGCCAACAAGGAATTGGTTTGACTTAACTGATTTCGCGAAATAATAAATTGCAAACTTAACGGGATCTATTTATGCGTTATAAAGATACAATGACTCGAAATTAATTGATCAATCGATTAATTTTTGCCCGATTAATCGAACATTTTTTTTTAATTAAAAAAAAATCAGTACCAGCCCTAATTTTTATTATTGGAACATAATATTCATTCAAGGTAGATCTACTAGCTGAACAAAAAAAAATTATGTTGAAGTGTACTGTTTTTGTTCAATAGTCGATCTATTGATCTATAAAGCTAGTCATGGATAGCAGCGTTTCAAATCAATGCTCTTTCCTTTTATGTGGAAGTGTACTGTTTTTGTTCAATGGTCGATCTAATGATCTATAAGGCTAGTCATGTATTGCAGCTTTTCAATCAATACTCTTTCATTGTATCAAGATTAATATGTATGTATATCAAGCAAATTTCAACACATAAACTTGTAGCATGAACATGTTCGACACCTTCAAACAATAATAAAATTCCCGTAAATATATTATTTTCCTAGGATTTAAGTCGAACCTGGTTCCAGATAATCTCGATGTCGTCATAGTGGGCAGTGGTGTTGGAGGTCTGACCGCTGGCGTGTTGTTGAGCCGTGCTGGCCTGAAGGTCCTGGTGCTGGAGCAACATGACCAGGCAGGTGGTGCTTGTCATACATTCGTGGAGAAAGGCTTTGAGTTTGATACAGGTATAATGAGCACATACGAAAAAAAATATTATGAAATTTTCTTTTTCGGAATATTTTAATTTTTTAAAAAAATATTATATTTGTCTCAAGTAGAATTAAATCCTAACTTTTCCTAGCCAATCATGTATCAAATTTATATTTTAAAAAACCACTTGAATAAAATTGTTAGTTTTGCTATCTTTTAATTTTTCACAATTGCAATTGTGTACAAATTTATAATATTTTGTTATTACAGTGCTTTCATATTCGGCAACTCAGATTAAGAGCGATTAAATCGTATCGTATTTTAAAGAGAACGTATACATTTAAAACGCAATAAGTCTTAACAGACTATAAAGAATTTGGGGGGAAAAAAAGTAAAAGCTAAACTAATTTAAAGAATTTAAGTCATAGGTTTAGTTTTAAGCAAATAAAATGTCACATTTACTTTCGCAGGCGTTCACTACGTAGGAAACATGCATGATGGCAAACCCGAACGTCTACTTTTAGATCAGCTGACATGTGGTCAGCTAAGATGGGCAGCAATGGACGATGCATATGATGTCGTTAGTAGTTTTACAATTTTTCCCTCTAATATAGTTAATTAGTTCTGTCCTGAATATCCCCCCACTCTCCACCGACACACAAACACCACAGACAGTGAGCATAAATTACATTATACAACATGACATGTCAATGGGCCGAAGATCTTTTTCCATGTTCAATTTTATAACATTAAAAGATCATATTTCACGTCATACCCACTTGTAAAGTGTTACGTTTTTACTAGGTATTCTTTCACTCATCAATGTCGCTATAATATCTTCTTTCTAAAGGTGGCCATAGGTGAGCCCAGTAAAGCCAAGTTGTTTAAGATGAAGTCTGGTGAAGATCGATATTTAGAGAATCTCATTGAACTGTTTCCTGACGAGAAAGATGCCATTATTAAGTATATGGAATTAATTAAGGTAAAAAATTTACCTACACAATTTTTTTTTACAAAAAGTTATAAATAATTTTATTTTGGTGATTTTCGTTGTAATAAATTTGATAAGTATAATATGTCACTTTATAAATTATTTTTCCTAGTTATTTTCTAAAATATCATTTTTTAAATGCGATCTTATAGTACATTCCGAGTTTTAGCTGCAGCAAGACTTCATTTTCTAAGCTTAGCACAAAGTGTCCCATCTCATACAAACAGGGCCGGATTGAGACTTTATGGGATCCTAAGTATTTGAAATTAGTGGCGCTATTGAAGTCCAGATATTCTTTGTCAGTGCCAAATATGAAGAAAACAATTTGAGGGCCCCCCATGAAGACGGGGGCCCTAGGCTATAGCTTGTTTAGCAAATAAACACGTACTAGATACGATACGCGGCCTAGCATGCGCCGTAGACTTGCTGATGGAAAGTGCAAAGAAGTGGGGGAGGGGGGAGAATGGACAAAAACAGCAGCACGCACAAAGAGTNNTATATATATATAGATTGTGCATGTCCTCTAGATTTGTAAAGTAATATAACACACAATCCCTTGCTCGCTAGAGTTGGCTAAATTAAACTTCTGAACGCGATTTCCCTTACCCCATTGGCCGTCATGGTCTGAAAAGGGGTTATTATTATTATTATTATTAACTAAATAACCGATCGGGAATTTTTTTATTACGTTAAACAAATCTTTTTAAATAATTTTAGATCACTTTACATATAAATCGCATATGATTTTTCTATCTATCTTAAGGACGCCGAAGAGTCGTACATGGGTATTGTCATGCTCAAGGTATTACCACGGTTCCTGGTTCGTTGCCTGATAGCGACTGGTCTCTATAGAGTGGTGTTAAAATGCTACAGAAAAGGATACGCTGAGAGAACACTTCAGTCTGTCCTAGACAGTCTCACTGAGAACGAGGAGCTAAAACTCGTTCTTTCTTACATCTGTGTAGATTATGGTAATGCCAATTTATTTAATAAACAATGCTCTTAGAAGACTATATTGCATTGCGGAAAGCTTTAAAGCTAAAGCTATAATTTGTCACTGCATTACTTAAGAATCTTGCATATTGGTAACATTGATTCTTAGGATAGAAAATATATATAATAATTTACAAGCTGACGATTTATAGAGCGTCTTAAAAAGTAATAATGTTTCATTTAATTTTTTTATTATTATTATTGACAGAAAAATATTTTTTAAAATTGCTAAATGGCTTGGTCACAATATCTTATTATTTGAAAAGCTATATTAACTATTCTTGCAGGAACATTTTTATATTTTATTGATTAGTAATATAAAATGAATTTGAATGCCATTGTTTCTTTTTATTTTTTGGTTGCATATTAGCATGTAAATGTAGTTATAAAAAAAACAACTCCATTACATAATTTGGAAGTATGGAAAACATTGACCCTGAGCCTGAGTAATAATTTTGATTCAGGTGTTCTCCCAAAAGATGTGCCGTTCCTACTTCATGGCCTCTTTACAAGACACTACTCGAAAGGTGCGTTCTATCCTAGAGGCGGCCCGTCAGAAATAGCGTTCCACATGATCCGGTCCATTGAGAAAGCTGGAGGTCAAGTAATGGTGCAGGCGCCAGTGACAAAGATTCTATGTGATGAAAAGGGGCGAGCAGTTGGTGAGACTGATGTTTACATTATAGTCATACGGAGCATACCTTTCATCTTTTACCGTATATACTCGTTTTAGAGCCGACTTTTTTTTGGACAAAATATTGGGGAGAAGGTTGGGGGCTTCGGCTTACGAATGGGTCAAAGATGATTTATGGGTATACGTTGAATATGAGTGTAGTTATCGTAGGTCGGACTTTAAAGGATTTTAATTTCCATAGAGTATTTTCTAAAAAAAAAAAATAATAATAAATGACTCTGGCATTTTGTTTAAAATTACGAACTATATTAATGAAAAATTTATGGTGTATTTTAATGACTTAATTAAAATGAAATATAAAAATAAACCATTTTCTTTTCATCTTAATGCAATAAAAAGACCTCTAGCGAATGCTATAGAATGACATCCACCTTCTCTGTTATTCAAATCTCTTTATTCTTCAAGCTTAACAAAAGTAAACAATCATAATGACCTATTTAGCTTCTATTTTTGTTTAAAGGTACCAATTTATTTACGCCGTTCTATTATTTTTTGGGGTCGGCTTACAGACTTGTGATACTACTCTGTTCCAAAAGAGTGGGTGTGGGGGGGGGGGGGGGCTTATGAACGAATGGGCTATAATAGGAGTATATAAGGTATGTAACCGTGTTATAAATCTTTTTAAAATTATTTTTAATCCTTTACAATATTTAAACCATTATATGTTACATTTGTCTTATAAATCCAGCTCTAACTTATTTAGGATCCTGTGAAAGTTAAGGTCATTCTTGATACAGCTCTTTAAATACTCATTTCTAAAAGACTTCACTCAGACTTTATTGATAACAGATAAGTCAAATAAGCGTATATCATTCAAGACACACGAAAACAAAAACAAACGCAGTCTTAATGGTTTATTCTCAGGTGTGACGGTGGAAACCAATAAAAGTAAAAGAGAAATCAAAGCCAAGTTCATTATTTCTGACGCTGGTGTCATCAACACGTTCAAGTCACTGCTTCCTGAACATGTCGCCAGACGTTCATGTAAGATTTACAGTCTTTTAAAAGTTTTTGTTTTTAATTTCCGAAGTTTTCCGAAAACGAACCATTAGTCAGCGAACTAAACGTTGTCTACACATCATGCAGATTTATAGTTAGATGTGTACAAGAAATAAAGTAAACATTTCAGTCTAAATGTAACTTTTCTACAGAAAAATAAGTTTCTAAATGATTTTTGGAAATGTACATAAGTGTGCATGTTAGAGATTGTCTATGGCCTTAGAATAACTTTTGATATTTTAAAAAAAATAATTTAAAAATCCTTGTTATCTTATGATATCTTATCAATTAAAGACTCTAAAGCTATACAGAAGATTATATCATCCCACGCTTATTCGTTGTTTATGTATAATGTATGGTCTGTAACTTTTTTCAGTGCGGGGTGAAAATCTGCCAAAGGAATGGAGTTATTTTTAGCTTCCTTCGTTTGTAAATTTCTGTCGTTCATAAAAGTAAAATACGTTCAAGAGTTTAAAGTTATTTAAAGAGAAATGAACGTGTCAGAGCTGGTCGGAATTTTTTCTCTTCAAAAACATTACTCTAAATATTTTATCAGGTATTTACCCCCTGATTGATAAAGTTGGCTCAGGTTACGCCTTTATCTCAACGTTTATTGGAGTTGAGGGAAGTTCCAAGGACCTGAATCTGCCCGCTGGAAATGTTTGGTTGTACATTGCGTAAGTTACTTTGATCATGGCTTGAAGACTGCAAAATGTCAAACCAAAGTTTTTGCTGCGAATATATATCTTTAATTAAAAATGAATTTTATGTTTAAATGTAGATATTATTTTAAACTTATTTTTTATTTATTTGATTCCTGCATATTTAGCAGCATAGTTAGTCTAAATATTCGACCGTTTGTTTCAAATGGAATATTTAATCTTATCAGTTATTTAGCTTTTTTTTTTCTTTTTTTTTTACTAGTACTCAATTAAAATTGTGTAAATACCATTTCTTATCTCCCTTGATCCAGTGACGACATCAACAAAACAATGACTGAATATCTTGACCTTAAAGCAGAAGATATTGAAGATGTCAAGATTCCTATGAGTTTTATTTCGTTTCCTTCAGCTAAAGACCCTGAGTGGGAAACAAAATTTCCAGGTAATATTTTTCCATGCTTTTTAATTTTTTTTTTTTTATAAACCCCAATAGATCTATAAGAGGTGTATCTTGAAGTATATTGATTGAAAGTGTTCAGTTGCTGGGTATACTTTGCATACATTTGTAATTTGGTGGCTTCTTGAATAAAATGTCATCAATACCAGCAACATGTTGTCGCAATTGATACAGGAAATGGTTCAAAGTAGTCAGAATAACTTTTTTTCACATTTTTTTTTAATGTTCTTAATCATCGTGGAAGTTTGATACGAAGGGAAAAAAGCTGTTTATGTTTTTGTATACATTCTTGAAAAAAAATATTTTTTCTTTAAAATTCAAAGTTTATAATCTTAATAAATGTAAATACCATTTATGTTTTATGGGATTTTGAAAAGTTTTCCACCGGCTGTGACATGTTTAAGAAATCAGTTAGCATGTACACATCCAATATCAACAGGAAAGACTTCAGTCATAGCTCTAACTCTTGCCAATTGGGAATGGTTTGAAGAATGGAATGGTGAAAAACTCCGAAACCGTGGAGATCGTTATAACGGAATTAAAGACACAATTGGTCGCCAGATGTGGCAGCAGTGTGTTGATCTGTTCCCTCAGTTGGAAGGAAAGGTAAAACGAGAAAAGATGTGAAATTTCGAGATTACGTTTTTATTTAAGTTTACAAGGCATATATAAGATGGAGATTATAGATCTTTTAAACTTATTATGAGCAGAGAGTTCATGTTTTTTTTTTTTTTAAATATAAAATTTTAATTAAAGATAATTCTTTAATGAATTTGTTTGCTGGTGTTCTGTGCTATATAAATTATCAAATTATTCTTATTTTGTCTTCGTAATATGTATACAATGAAAATGATTTTTTTTCTGCAGAAAGTCTACATGGAGGTAGGGACCCCAGTGACCAATCAGCACTATCTGGCATCACCAAGAGGAGAAATGTATGGTCTAGACCAAACATCAATTAGGTTCTCCGGTGATGTGGTCAGTAAGTTCAGGCCGGACACTGACATTCCAGGACTGTACTTAACAGGTTAGTAGTCACGTGACTGGGAGATCAAGCTAACGTTTATCCTACGAGCCTCTAAACGTCAATTTATTGTATACGATTTAAATAATAATTCAATGTTGTTGTTATTGTTGTTTTTTACAGAAGATAATAACATCTTGTCTATGCAATGTTTTTGTAAGTTACTAGGTCAGAGGTGCACACCCTTTGGACCATTGACGGCTGCATTAAAAAATTACTTTTGCTACGGCCGTTAAAAACATTTTCACTGAAAAACGAAACGATCACTATAAAAAATTTAACTCTCGTAATAGTCAGTTCGAGATAACAATGACATCATCATAGTGTGTTGTAGGCAAACACAGTGCTTCATTACAAGCAAAAACGTTTCAATCGATATTTTCTTATATTTTTACTATACATACCTAACAGTGTCCTAACAACAAGTCACATATGTACAGCATAAGTATATTTTTAAGTGGCATTAATACACTGAGAACAAAATAATTGAATAGGTGATAAGCTGCTTCACAAACACTGTCCATGTAACTTAGCAGTTCAGGGTCTAGAAATTAGGGGCTGCCTTGCTCTTGGAGAGTCGCGCAAAGTTCCGGGTACTCGCTGGAGATCATCACAGGTATTCCTGACGCCAGATTGGTGTCAAAAAAATCTCATAAAAACACGGACTGGTTTGATGAACATTGGGACGAGATGAAACCCGTCACTGAAGCAAAAAGGAAAGCTCTTATGGCTTACAGGGAAAAGCCTACACCTGACAATTTGCATGCTTTAAAAACAGCTAAGTCACTTGCCCAAAAGGTTGCACGTAAATGTGTCAATACCTACTGGCTTAAGCTCTGTTCCAGTATACAATCAGCTGCAGACATGGGCAATGCAAAAGTCATGTACGAAAACATCAAAAAGGCAACGGGCCCCTTGACATCAAAAGCTGCTCCCCTAAAGTCCAAAAATGGAGAAATTATTCAAGACCAGGCAGCACAGCTAAAACGGTGGGTTGAGCATTATCTGGAATTGTATTCAACAGTTACCACAGTCTCCAGCACCGCTCTAGATGACATCCCAGATATGCCACTCGTGGAAGAACTTGATGTCGTGCCCACACAGGAAGAGCTGAGCAAAGCAATTGACAGTCTAGCTTGTGGAAAAGCTCCGGGGAATGATGGAATACCACCAGAGGTTCTAAAGAGTGGCAAGACAGCTTTACTCCAACCATTGCACGAGATTCTGTCCCTCTGCTGGGAACAGGGCTACATCCCCCAAGACCTAAAGGATGCAAATATAGTGACACTATATAAAAACAAAGGTGATAGGAGTGATTGCAATAATTATCGCGGCATTTCACTCCTTAGTATTGTAGGAAAGACCTTTGCCCGCGTTATACTAAAACGTTTACAAAGCCTAGCATCCCGCGTCTATCCAGAATCTCAGTGTGGTTTCCGGTCCGGTCGGTCTACCATAGACATGGTGTTCTCCATACGACAGCTCCAGGAAAAATGCAGAGAGCAGCAGATGCCACTATACATTGCATTTGTGGACCTTACAAAAGCCTTCGACTTAGTCAGTCGCAACGGGCTATTCCAAATACTGGCAAAAATTGGATGTCCCCCTCACCTACTTGCCATCATCAGACAGTTCCATGAAAATATGCTTGGCACAGTACAGTTCGATGGAGCTAAGTCAGAGGCCTTCCCTGTCAGCAGCGGAGTTAAACAAGGTTGTGTACTCGCACCAACACTCTTCGCAATATTCTTCTCTGTACTTCTTCGATACGCATTCAAGGATAGCAGTGAGGGAATCTGGTTACATACCAGAGCTGATGGAGGACTTTTCAACACTGCCCGCCTCCGAGCCAAGACCAAAACGACGGATGTCCTAATTCGAGAGCTACTATTTGCGGATGATGCGGCACTAACAGCACATACAGAATCTGGTTTGCAACAACTCGTGTCAAGCTTCTCCAATGCCTGCAAAGAATTTGGTCTGCAAATCAGCTTGAAAAAGACAAACATCATGGCCCAAGACACTCGACCTCCTCCTACCATAAATATCGATAATGAAAACTTGGAGGTTGTGGACAGCTTCACCTACTTGGGATCCAAGGTCTCCAATACACTGTCCATTGAAGAAGAAATAAACAGCAGAATTGGCAAGGCAGCCGCAACAATGGCTAAACTAAATAAGCGGGTCTGGCAAAACACCAAGCTAACGGAGAAAACCAAACTGTGCGTCTATCGAGCCTGTGTCATCAGTACACTACTATATGGGAGCGAGACATGGACCACTTATACATCACAAGAGCGTAAGCTTAACAGCTTCCATTTGAGATGCTTGCGCCGCATCCTTGGTATTAAATGGCAAGAAAAAGTGCCTAATAGTGAGGTACTAACGCGTGCCAATACCCAAAGCATGTTCTCAATTCTTAGTGAAAGACGCCTGAGGTGGCTAGGACATGTCAAAAGAATGAGCCCCGGCCGCATCCCGAAGGACCTCCTATATGGTGAACTTGCTTCAGGAAAGAGGAAAACAGGTCGCCCACGCTTGCGATTTAAAGATGTCTGTCAAAGGGACATGAAAGCAGCCAAAATACATACAAGTGACTGGGAGTGTAAGGCAGAAGACCGATCTACGTGGCGCACAGTTGTCAAAGAGGGCGTCATAGTAGCCGAGGAGCGAAGAATGGAGGAGGCTGCAGACAGAAGAGCTAGGAGAAAGGCCAAAACATTTGGAAGCACAGAACTCGTGTGTAAAAACTGTGGCAAAGACTGTCACTCAAGGATAGGACTGCACAGTCACTCGAGGAAATGCAACCCAACCCCAAGGTGATGCACCATCGTCTCGCGAGACGGAAGGATGCCGGAGTGCCGGAGTCGGGTTCGATATTTGTTCTTGACATATTTCATTCGCACATGCATATAAGTGATTCCAAACAGCACTAGAATGTTTCTGGCTATTTCGCGAAGCTACTTTCCATACTTCCAGAAGATCGTTTTTGTCCTCGAATTTCTTCACAAGTTGCTCGTTATTTTTTTAGTTCGATCAGTTCCATTAAGACATCCAACGGCACACTCTCTGTCTCAACCAAATGTGGAGACGCAACGAGTCTCACATTGTCTGAGATCTTTTTTTAATTTTTAAAAATGTTTGTGTTTGTGCCCGTTCATTTCCCACAATCTTTTCGATCACCACAACAATCACAAAACGAGTGGAAATAAGCTTGACGAATGACCTTTCTCAGGTTATGCCAATTAGTTTATGGTTGGCAAGCTAGGGTGGTGCAGGATTGGGGGGGGGGGCTGCCAAGTGACTAACCACATTGCATATGTTTCCAGATCAACAATGCGTCTCAGTTATCCCCGCATCCGAGTTTCGCCCCCCCCCCCACTTTCTTTGCACAATCTATGATCAAATCTGCGTTGTATGCTACGCCGCGGGCATCTAGTGGTTAATATTGTTTAACACCTTAAACTTTGAAAGAGGTTTAAAGACAGAAATGAATAATTTCTCTACAGGACAAGACACTCTCAGCTGTGGACTTGTCCCGTCAATGATGGTGGGCTTCATATGTGCCTCTAAGTTGTTAAACAGGAATCCAATGACGGACCTCAACAGGATCATCGATGAAACTAACATCCCTGGCTCAATGAGGACAAATGATGACTTAAAGAAAGAATAATTACCGACGAACAGAGGATTTGGGTATGGACACTGGACAGGGGTTAGGGTTATAGACCACTGGACAGGGGGTTATGGTTATAGACCACTGGACAGGGGGTTAGGGTTTATAGACCACTGGACAGGGGGTTATGGTTAGAGACCACTGGACAGGGGTTAGGGTTATAGACCACTGGACAGGGGGTTATGGTTATAGACCACTGGACAGGGGTTAGGGTTATAGACCACTGGACAGGGGGTTATGGTTAGGGACCACTGGACAGGGGTTAGGGTTATAGACCACTGGACAGGGGGTTAGGGTTATAGACCACTGGACAGGAGGTTAGGGTTATAGACCACTGGACAGGGGGTTAGGGTTTATAGGCCACTGGACAGGGGGTTAGGGTTATAGACCACTGGACAGGAGGTTAGGGTTATAGACCACTGGAAGGGGGTTAGGGTTTATAGGCCACTGGACAGGGGGTTAGGGTTATAGACCACTGGACAGGGGGTTAGGGTTATAGACCACTGGACAGGGGGTTAGGGTTTATAGGCCACTGGACAGGGGGTTATGGTTATAGACCAATGGACATAAATTTGGTCAAACTTAATTTTTTTTAATAAAGAGGAAGAAACTATATATGTCTTTATTCCACTACTTTAAATGTAATTACAATTAATAATTCTCCATGTATGTCTGGAACAAATTTGAGCAAGAGAAAATATTTTTACAAACAGAATGCTATATTTGAGTGTATAGGTCTTTGCCCCTTAAAGGCGTTCTTGACATTTTTAAGCGCACTAATTCAATAATAGGGTTGAGACTGCAACAGACTTTTAGAGAAAAATAATAGTGAACAGTTGGAACTGAGTGTGTTACACCGCAGCTAAGTCTTAATTTTATTTTATTAGTTCACGTCGTTTTTTGTCTATTTAATTTTTGGGGAAGATTTTTGCCTAAATGTTCGTTGTTCTGTGACGTCCTGTCAGGTCTGTACATAACTCTTGTTTCAACCAACCTTTGTATACCAAAAGATCATTGCACTTCCAGGAACTACTTTATTTCATCTTACATTTCAACGACACGATTCCAGTGGGGTAGCTGGGGGGGGGCGGTCCGCCCCGGGCGGCACTCATCTAAAGGGTGGCATTTAAGGGCATTTATTTGAAAAATGGAGCCATTTCCGACCACCGCCCTTTTTCTTTTGAAGGGGGAAACCGAGGTGAAACAAAAATACTCTTAATTTCGAATCTTAATTAACGGATTCACACATCTGTGTGATTATATAATGGTTGTTATAACTAAAGCCAACCCGTTCAAAAATTAAAAATCACTCAAAAAAGAATTGATTTGTTTGGAAAATTAAGCGGTATGCGTCACAAATGGCGCTATTATAATAAAACTGCACAATAAACAACACATCACCACTGGGCCGAATAATATGTACTATTAATATCACCACGATAGTTTTTGTGTGGAATTTTGATGCGCAAAATGATGCATTAACAAGTACCTACATGACATAGTGCTTCAAATATCGTGTTTAACTTGCAAGTAGTAATTTACATTACTGTTTCAGTTTTAGAAAATTATTTTAAGGTAACTTACTAAAAATTAGTCTAAATGTATTTTTTTTAAATTGCATTAAAGTAGCACACATAATTTGTGTTTTTCATTAAAATATTGTTTGCTTTTTTACTAAACAATGCTACGTCATCCAATTAAAGCAATGCGTAAATAACTTTAAAAAAAATTATTTTATGGAAAATTATTAAGATTTTGCGCAAGAATTTGAAAATATTCAAATTTATTCGTTAAATAACATCGCCATAACATAAATAATTTCGAAAAACGTCTTGGAAAAAATTGAAATCTGAATTAGTAACGAGTAAAACGAGATCTGATGCTGGAACTTTACTTGGTTCATTGCAATATTTTTCTTTTCTATAGTATCTCAATTTATGGGAACCCTTTTTCTTTAAAATTAATAGTGCCAACCCATTTCATGGAACAAAGTTATGTGCTGTTACAGAGCGCTGTTATAGATTCTAGAAAGTTAGGGATATCAACTGAACGACGTGCTGAAAGGAGAATAAGTATGAGGGGGAGAAAATTCAGGAGACGGGGTTCTATCTTTAGAGGAAGTCGTACAACGAGAAATGTTTTTATCCTTAGATGTAATTATAAAAGAAAGTAAAGAACCTATCGATGAGTTGCAAGTCCTTGCAAGAAAATATTCGAGTATAGTATAATACCATCATGTAATCTACTAATTGATTTTTTTTTACCATCAAATAGATTTCTTTATTACCATTGACAAAGAACAGTTCAAATTGAACGAATAAATGTTCCAGGTCTTTATGGCTGTATACAGGGCCAGTCTTTGCAATTGCGGGGCCTTTTGCAGCTTGGTATGTGAAAATGGGGCCCGCAGTTTGGATGGCACGGGCTCTAAACAGTGACTGTCAAAACAGCGACCGTCAAAACAGCGACTTCAAAGTATATAAAGTTAATACATTAAATAGTTACTAACACCGCATAGCGGACAATATCGTTCAAGCCGCTGGGCCCGTTTGACCTGACAGAACGTTCCTTAATTGTTGTTGACATTTTGTTCAGTTTATTTGAGTCTTAGTTTATGAGTATGACAGTATGACGAATGCATTCATAGGATGAATAAAAGTTTGTAATGCGTTATAGTTCACAATAGTTTGTTACTGAGTGTGTAAAATGAGGTGCATGGATGGTGGCTAGGTTACATTGTATTGCGATCATGAAGGCAAAAATACTGCGGCGTTTATAATGGTTACCCTCCCAGATTTTTTTTAACGAAAGCATTGGGGGCTGAAAGAATGTAGGTACCTTTATAAAGGATTATCTGAACACATTGCCTTTTTATTGTCCGATTACATCGGATTTGAGTGGTGAAGGAGTTGGATAGGTTTGGAAGGATCTAATATTTAAACATATTATTTTTATTTTTAAAAACTAGAAGGAAAAAAACAATTTTACGAGGTAAAAACGAGGGTCGAAACATCCGAGGATCAAAAAGTTCTGTAGTCAAACTGTCTCTGCCCCTCCCACCACAATCCCCCTCAATAAATCGACTGAATCAATATTTGCTAGTCTCTATCAAGCTTTCTGCACAATATATTTCACTAAAGTAATAGTAGTTATAATTTTATTTTTTAATTTTTAAAAAATGTGCCCTGAAACTGTGTATACTCTCTTTAAAATATCACACCAACATTTATTTATACACACCTCCAGTTGATTGTTTTTAATTTTATATTGTCCCTTCTCTACAAAAAAACCTGCATTATCACAAGCAAACGAAAAAAGTCGCTATTTTGATACAGTCGCTGTTTTGATGCAATCGCTATTTTGACGGTCACTGTTTTGACCGTCGCTGTTTTGACACAGTCGCTGTTTTGAAGTCGCTGATATGACGGTCGCTGTTTTGACAGTCGCTGTTTTGCCCGGATGCGAGTTTGGTTGCGGATAATGTATTAATACGGATAATAAGTGAAAATTAATATAGGTAGATCAACTTTATTGACTATGAGAAGGCGTTCGATAGTGTTGACGGGGCAACCCTGTGGAAGTTGCTAAGACACTACGGTATACCACAAAAGCTAACTGACACAATTAAGACGTCATACGAAGGCCTTACATGTAGAATCATTCATGTTCAAAAAACAACAGAGGATTTTGGGGTAAAGACTGGAGACAGACAGGGGTGTTTGCTGTCACCCTTTTTATTCTTGCTAACCATTGACCGGATAATGAAGATGTCAACAGAGCAGAAGGGAAAAGGTATCAAGTGGACACTATGGAAACAACTTGATGACCTTGATTTTGCGGATGATCTGGCCCTAATATCACACACACAGCAACAGATGCAGGAGAAAACTAACTATGTAGCACAGTTCTCTGCTTGTGTTGGCCTAAACATCCACAAGGGAAAAAGCAAAGTCCTTAGAATAAATACATCAATAAACTCCCCAATAACACTGGGAGGAACGAATCTGGACGAGGTGGATAGCTTTACATACCTCGGTAGCATCATAGACATGCAGGGAGGGACAGACGCTGATGTTAGAGTGAGAATTGACAAAACAAGAACAGCATTTAAACAGCTAAAAAAAGTTTGGAGTTACAACAACTTGACCCTCCAGACCAAGGACAGGATATTCAACACTACAGTAAAGCCTGTCCTGCTTTATGGAGCTGAAACATGGCGGATGGCAGCAGCCGTTTCGAAAAGGCTTCAAGCATTTATAAACGCATGTCTCCGAACAATTCTCCGAATCCACTGACCCAATATCCTCACCAACGAGGACATCTGGCAAACTTAGACAACAAGAGCCAGTGGAAAAACTAATACGTCAGCGCATATGGAGATGGATTGGCCACACCCTCAGAAAGCCTACATCCAGCATTGTGAGACAAGCCCTCACTTGGAACCCCCAGGGCAAGAGAAAAAGAGGTCGACCCAAAATGATTTGGAGAAGGGAACTGGAGAAGACTCCGAAAAAAAAAGAGTGGGCACAACTGGGGACAGCTAGAGAGATTAGCACAGGACCGGGATGCTAGGAGAGCCTTTGTTTGTGGCCTAATGCCACCTAAAGGGTGGGTACGATAAGTATTCCATATGTAGACAAATGCACTGCCACTGACATCACATATAATTTAAAGTTAAAGACGGAAAACCTAAGGTCAATTTTTAAGAAGTTAAATTAAAGCACATCACTGTTGTTTGAATTTGATTAAAATGTTGTCAAATTGCATGTCACTGTTTGCTAGTTCAATCATCCAGCTGTAGTGACCAGATAGCTGATGATAGCAAAGGGTGCGGCCGACAGCCTGGAGAGAAGATGTATATTGACCAAGGAAAGCTCCACTTGTAAAGAGCTATTCTTTATTAAACTAGTTTAATTTTACTGTTAACAAATTGCCAAGCTTCAAGTCACAAAAATTACATAAGGAAGCTTGAACCTTGGAAAGATGGGTCTCGGCGCAGATAAATAAGGAAGAAGGATGGCCAAAGCCTATTGGTAACCACCCGGCAGATTGTAACCAAAACCAGTTTAGGAATATGGAACGTGCAGGAATATGTTCGAAACTGGAAAACGCTGCACAAATTGCTGTTGAAATTCAGAGATGAACCCTTGGGGTAAGCGAAAAGGAGGTCGACCCCGAGTTACTTGTGGAAGGGAACTGGATGCAGACACTGAAAATAGTGAGTGCAATTGAGGACACTAAGAAAATGGCTCAAGACCCGGAAGCACTGAATCTGGGATGATTTTCCTCAAATGTTTTGTTTGGTTTTTTTTTTTTCAAATTTGTCGAATCTGTATAAATGTAATGAGTGGGAAGAAATCTGATCTAACAAAAAGTATTGAGATAAAATGGATTTTTTTTTTCAATTTTGCTCTCAATCTCCCAAACAGATATTTTTTAAAATCTACCTGTTAATTAATGATTCCGGAGATACATTTAATTTTTTAAATTTTTTTTTAAAAGTTTTTTTTTTCGAGCTTAAACCGATACTTATGTTCAAAGGGTTTAAGTTTTGTCAAACTTGTATTTTTTAAGTCATTTTGTTTGATGTCTTGTGGAGGGCGAAGACCTAAGAGCTGATGTTAGGTCAATTTGTTTCGTGTCTTCTGAATGGCGAAGACCTAAAAGCTGCTGTTAGGTCATACAGAATGGGACTGCATTAAGCTCCTTTTTCCTATATGCTGTGTCCTTGTTTGTTTTTGTTTTGTTTTTCTTTTCGTTTCATTTTTTATCACATAATATGTTTTAAGATATGTGTAAGTAATTATTTATGTTATTGCACTGATGAAGGCAATAGCCGAAACGTCTACTATTATTTGTATTAGTTCATAATAAAGATTAAAATTTATTGTCTTCTTACACAAATAGTTTGTGTAATTTGTTGTTTTTTCCCTGTTAGGTCAATTTGTTTCGTGTCTTGTGGAGGGCGAAGACCTAAAAGTAAAAAGGCACTGAATGTTTCTCAGCTAAACAAGGTGCGGGAACGGTTTAAGGTGCAGACAGAGGTCCGATGCTAGGAAGAGAAGAAGCGCAAAGGGAGGCCGGGATACGTGTCTCCGGGCGCCGACATACAAGGGCGCCAAAATGAGATATAATGTGTAAAGAGGTAATAAATAAGAAGAGATGCCAACATGAAAGTTGTCCCTAGGCGCGAAATATGAGATCGATGCATCAGACGATTATGTTTGCTATTGGACGAAGATTGATTTTTAGCGAAATAATTTGTTCACTTTACATTAATTGGCAGTTATAAGTGCCTGGTGAGGAAACCTAATCCGCGCTTAAAAGCTACTAAAGAGAAATAAAATTATTTTATGTTGAGAACCCTTAAATGGCGATTCAATTCATGAATAGGTTTTAATTCTCTATTAGCCACCATAAAGCAAGGTTTAGGAACATTAGACAGCAAGCAAATATAATAAGTCTATCTATTGTGAATTTACATTTGACCCATATATTTCTCATCCATAAAAAGAGTCTTATATCCAGGGACAAAAGCTCTGATGGTGTTGCGTGAGAATCCCAGAAGAGGGAGGGGGTGTTATTTTATCAATCAAAACGTGTTTGCTACAACTACAGTGCAAAATTGTAACGGGTTTACCCAAGGCAATGTTAGGTGAATTCCAAGTTCGAAGTATAAGACTCAGTTGCAAAATGTTTAACCATAAAATGCAAGTGGGATATTATTGTAAGATATTAGTAGAATATTATCTTTAAAAATTTAAAATACGTGTTTTTAAAGATGTTCTTCCAAGTATGTCCATTAATAAAACTAATGTGTCAGTCGTCACTTTAGTCTTGGTTAAATTGATTGCTTGCTTGTTGTTTGTGATTTAATTCTTGGTGTAAAATAACCTTTTGCTAACTGTGTGCCAACTTAAGGTTTCAAATTATTCAGAGTGCCAAAATCGATTTATAAACAAATTTGTACAGGAAACGTGAAGAGTCTGCATGCAGTTTGAAATTGCTTAGCGTAAGTGTGGCTCACATTTACATGCTATAGCAGGGGTGGCGAACAAGTTCGACAAAAAGAGCCAAAATTTTAAACTGTGAGAGTCAGAGAGCCACACCACACAAAAGCATATAATTTTAACAATAATATATTAAACATATAATATAACATACTCAGTTAGGTGTTTTTTGTTACCTTGTTGGAGTGATGGGATGATAATCTCAATGGGATTTCTGGCATCTTTTGTTTTCAGTAAACTTCTGCAAATCAGGTTTGTATTCAGTTGTAGTTGTAGCCACTCGGAGCAGTTCCTTTACATGAGTTTCAGTCAGAATGGACCGGTGCTTTGATTTTACGTGTTTCAAACTAGAAAACAGCTTTTCACAGACAAATGTTGACGAGAACATAGACAGCAGCTTGAGAGCGGCTCTTTTTACACACGGGTATTTTTCAATTGGCACAGCTCTCCAAAACGTAACACGGCCTTCCTTCAAAAGAGATTTCAGTCTATCGTCCTCGCGTAGCTCAATCATTTCTAGTTCACTCGCTGCCTCATCAGTAACAAGTGGGGTTTTCAGGCAGTCGGTGTCATCATTAAACGGGTCGATGAGAAAAGTGATATGTGGTCTTTTTTGCTCCAAGTCCTCAAACCGCAAAGTAAACTTCTCTTGCAGTTGTGTAAGTTGTTCCACGTATCCAGCTATATCTGTTTTAACACCGGTCTTCTGCAGGGTGCTGCGCCAAGAAGGAAAGTGGGATAGATTGCTGTTTTGAATGTGTGCTTTAAAAAGCTTCAACATGTTTACAAAGGACAATATACTTTGTGTCAGCTCAGGAAGAGTTTTTAATTTCCCCTGCAGGTCCACGTTTAGTTTATCCAAGTGTGAAAGCATGTCCACTAAAAATGCCAAATCCATAAGCCACTCGGGGTCTGAAAGCATAGGATACACTTTGCTCTTCTCTAACAGGAACAAGTTTACTGTTTCCAAAAGCTAAAAAAAGCATGAAACTACTTTGCCTCTTGAGAGCCATCTCACTGCACTGTGCAGTGGCAGGTCACCGGGCAAGTCTGCGTCAAGTTCTGCAATGAGGTTCTTGAATTGCCGGTGATTAAGGGCGTGCGTACGGATGTAGTTCACAATCTCCATCACAGGCTTCATAACGTGGTCTAAATTCTGTGTCTTTGACACAAGTTGCTCACGATGGATGATGCAGTGGAAGTTCCAAAATTCAGGAAAGGCGTCATCACCTTTACAAAGACCCACAAGTCCATTTACTGAGCCAATCATCGACGGCGCTCCATCCGTGACTATTGCGGAGAGAGATTTCAAAAAACATACTCACTTTTTTAAAGAACGGCAGTCATTGCCTCTTTTATGTCAGTACCGCGAGTTCTGTCTTTTAATGCGACAATGTCGAGAAGCTCTTCTTTAATCACGCAGTCCTCAAAAACCATTCGCGCAAATATTGCCAACGGTGGCTTGTCTTGTATGTCGAATGACTAACTTGTGACATAGGAATGAGTATCGAAAGACGATGTATCTAAAACAAAATCAAAACTTGGCAAAGAGCCACAGTATACAAAATAATGATAAGAGGCAAAGAGCCGCATTCATTTTGGCATGGAGCCGCACGCGGCTCGAGAGCCGCCTGTTCGCCACCCCTGTGCTATAGTTTGCCAACCCCTAGCTTAGACAACTTACAAATCATCAAGGAATGAAGCTTTCAATTATTTGTATTGCATTTTTTGTGAAGAGTTTGTCAACATGCTTGTCAACATTAGAACATTGACTTTTGAAATGATGACTTACATAGAAATAATAAAGGTTAATTTACATAGTTCTAATAAACTTTTAGTTAAAAATAATAAAAAGATAATTTATATAGCTCTAATAAACTTTTAGTTATACAGCTTTTATAAACTTTTACTTTTAGTTAAAAACGATGAGACTCTGTTTTCAAATAAACAACACAAACAAATTTTATAATCCAAGACGTTTTATATTTTAAATATAAAAATATACATTATAATATAAAAGCAGCAATACAACACATAGTGCATAACATCTTAATTTAAACACTTGCAAAACATGACATAATTCATTAAGAAATCTGAAAATAAAAAAATATATTATGAAATGACTGAACAATTTAAAAGACAGTGAATTTTAAGCTAAAAATTTAATTTATAAATTAAAAGTAATTAAACATTTAGTTTTTTTATATGTGCAAACATTATATGTTGGACATTTTTTTTAAGGATTAGGTTTATCTTTTACACCACATTTCCTTATTTGTTTAAATAAAAATCATTACATTTTTTAAAACACAAATGAAAAGTAATCCTGTTTTGTACTTAAAGTTTATCTGCTTCAATAGTTTTTGTTTGCTGGTTGATGTTTTTTAAAATGTTTTTTTCAAAATTAATTATTAAAAAGGAATTTAAATAAAATGAATATGTTTATTTTATATTGGGTATTTAGCAAGTATTATTTGAATCTAATGTCAGTAAAAGATTGCACATGGTAGATATTAAAGAAATAAGGAACTACATATTATATAACAGAGCTACATTACAAGTATAAGATTAAGATTAGGATTTTCAAAAGTGTAGTCAGTAGTTCTTCCAATCAAAAACAATCAAATGAAATGGTTTTTATAAAGTTTCCAAAATTCATGTCGCTATGACTTAAAGCAAAGTCAAAATAGGCAGCAGCACTGCTGGTATTAAAGGTGAGAAAATTTGACCACATCAAAGCGGCATTTAGGGATCTACACTAACTTTGAAAAATGTGGATAATGCATCACTTTTTCCCCAGTACGAAAAAAAAAAATATATATATATAAAAACGTATTTGCAAGTGTTAAAAGTTTAAAGAAAAATTTACTATGCGGACAAATCAGTTACCTTATTTACTTATTTAGTATTAAAGTTTAAAAATAACATGGCAAATGTGTTCAATTTGTAATAAAATTTGAATTTTGGTTCAGTGGCGTCGCTAGGGGGGCGCGGTGGGGGCGGGCCAACCCGAGTGACACCATCAGAGGGGTGACACCAGACTGTAAAATTCTATATATTCCCGTTATTTGGCACTAGAAAACTCGGAGGAGTTCTATGGGTTAAATCGTGAGGGGGTGACACCATGAGCTACAGCCCCGGGTGACACCAACCCTAGTGACGCCTCTGTTTTGGTTGATTATTTTAAAAATCATAAACTCTTTCAAAACTTTTGTAATAATTGCCAGTATATTACAACTGCTACAAAGTAAAAAATACATTACTTTTTAAGCATGAAACATGTATCATGCATCATGGTTTTTAAGAAAAACATTTATTACTTAAGAGAATTTTTTTTTAAAGAATTTTATTTTAAGGTTTTATTTAAATAAAAAATAAATGAATGTTTAAAAAAAAAAACAGGTCACAAATATCAAAGCAACATCTTTCCCAAACCAATTTCTTCTTAGAAGGAAGGACTAATAGATGTTTTGAATGAACAGCTGAGGTTTACATTTTTCATATCTGTTATTTCCATACCAATTATCTCCCTATATAAGCTGTACATTGGGAAGACATAATAAACTGAATAATAAACTTAACAAGTTGAATTGCTAATAACAGGAAGTCTAATAATTAGTTAGGCACTCATATTTGCAGCTGGGTGGGGACCCTTGGCCCGGAAGCAAATCTTTGCTTCTCAAGGATTCAAACTCAGGACCATCAGTATGCCAGCCATGGCCACATGCCACTTGACCACCGTGCCCGTTTTATTTCCAGTTCAGTAACATAGCAATAATAACATATATGTTTAAGAAACATGTGATGAGCATCTTGACTACTTATTATTTTAAGTATGCAACTGAAAATATTTTAATTCCTGGTGTGTTTGCAGGGAGTCAGAAATAGACAAGAGTACAGCTCAGGAGACACATCCAACACAAAAGTAGATACTTAAACTTAAATGGAGTCTGCTCTTTCTCGTAAAATCTTGTGTGCTGTTTTGAGGAACTCCACTGCCTGCATGACCCTCTTTTGCTTTGGTATTTCAGGAGTTTTGACATTGACACCAAAAATATCCTCATGATATCTATTGTTATCCTACAATTAGAAATTAGAGACAACTAAGCATTTGGGAAACTTTTTTATAAAATAAATCTTTATTTAATGATTATCATAAAAATAAGTATTTAATCATGAAAGATACATTTAACTCCTGCACATTGCAGAGGTTTGTTCAATTGGATTTAATTATTTTAATATGAAGAAAAGGATTACAAAATATCTTTTACCACAAGACTGTGCAGGAAATCCGCAGCGTCTTCTGGTTTCATTGCACCTTGTTTTTGTAGTATTTCCTCAAATGCTAAGTTAACATCATGAGCCATGAGCACGTCACCACACACATAAATATGGCCTCCTTTCATAATCATCTCAAAAACATGGGCTGCATTATTTAGAATCAGATCCTGAACATAGATCTGAAGAGAATTGAGTTTAATTTTAAAAAAACATGCCATTAGTTTTACCTAGTACAAATGTAGCCCAAATTTAAGCACAACTACTCTTATATTAGGATTATCACACAAACAATTTTTTTCTGTTACTGGCAAGGATAAAAAATTTTGTTAAATCAAACAATAAAATTATTGTATATACCTATGCATACATCAAGTCATCAATATACATAATTTACAATGTATGTACAGTCCCGTCAGCAAGGCGACTAATTTTAAAAAGAAGCGCACCAAAAATAATTCTTTTCTGCATAAAATTGTTAATTTGGAAATAAATGAATAAAACAAAATTTAATAAAATAAATAAAAGTTTTATAGTACAATATTTTTTTGTTCTGATAAACATTTGTTCAAAATAAATAGATGCAGCTGAAATATATTTATTTTGAAAACTTCCGTCATTTTTGACGGTTCATACCCTAGTTTAAATAATAAACTTCATTTTAAAATGTAGAGTCAAATTATCTGTGAGTCAGTGCTAGTTTGGATATAATTTTGTGCATTGAATGCAGGGTAATTTTGAAACATCAGGAGTGTACTTATCTGGCAAGACAACACTAACTGCCCCATTTAGTGCAGAGTCAAATAATAGCCTTGAGGCTGGGCGTGTGCTCTGCTGACGCTATGAAGTAAGGATGATAACTGTTTGATTTTTACCACCTTGGTAAAATCTCACAAAATTTTTTGGATTACAGAATTCCCAACCTAAGATTTACCCACAACTAATCTATGGGTCACAATATATTTAGAAATTGTTGGTCAAAAGCTACCCTCAACTTTAAGATGAGGTCAACTCATTAACAAATATATACAGTAAGCCAGCTTTATACAAACTAATAAAATTTTCTAACTGCTTCAATGAAAATTAAACATTGATTTTACCTTTGGCAGGTCTAGTTCTCTTGAAAGGGCCACATAAAATTTGGTGAGAACTTTTGCCTTTTCCATTTCTATCAGTTCTTTCCCATATATGTTGTCTTTACAAGCTGTCCTGCAGCCAAAGTACAATATCATTTCCCCAAAACGATGATGATCTATTTAAAACCAAAGCAAAAACATTGAAAAACTTCTACTAATATTAATACACTGGAATACATAATTAATTTTATTTTATGATATTAAATTAAAAAGAGTTGTTTAATTTCACTGATTATAATTAAAATCATTAATTAAAAAATAATGGTCTTAAAATTTTAATCTAAAAAAAGCACATGGTGACAATAGCTCAACTAATTTTTTTTAAATACAAGGGGTCTTTATGATGGAACAATTATTCAAAAATAATTTTTTTAATGAAGAAAAACAAAAAACAACAGCAGTGCAAAAATACATTGGAGTACAGGCATTTTAATATATTTCTTTAAAAACAAATGTGTAACATTGATCTTCAAATAATAAAAGGGGGGTTAATGAAATGGTGTTTGAGACAATTTTTAAAAAATAGTAGCCTATAATAGAAGGAATCAGTGCATTTTTTTATATTGAAAGCTGTTAAATGATTGCTTTAGCTTTAACATTCAATGATATTGTAGTAAAGTAGTCTGTATCAATTATAAATTATCCCCACCTTCTCACACAACTGAAAATAAAACTATGGTATTTAATTGCTATTCATCAAGCATAGTCTATTTAATAAATTCAAGATAGCAAATATTGGGAGGAACAATTTATTCCTTATTAGCTATCAGCTTGTGTCAAGCTGATGCAAAATAGGTTGACAGGAATTCTTTAACTTACCAGAAGATAAAGTCATCTCCCGGTCCATCATCCTCTGTTGCCAGAAAGATCTAAATGGAGCAATACCCGTGCCTGGTCCTATCATTAGAATAGGCAGGGATTCGTCTACAGGGAGGTGGAAGTTAGAAGCCCTAAATGAACAGAGCAGCAACAAGTAATAAAGAAGAATGAGACATTAGGAAGAAAAATTAACATAAAAGGTAAATACCAAATTTCACTTTAAAAAATTACTTACGATCCAATATAACAAGGGACAATAGTTCTCTGTGAGCAGCGATTAAGCCAACCAGAACAAACACCTTCATGTAAAGGTCCAGCTCCATCTTCAAAACAAACAAAAAAATATTATGATTATAAAAAATTCCCGTTATTTAAGAATTTTTGTTTTCTTAAAACAGTTTACCTTACAACTGCTGTAACTTTTTGAAGAATTGTTTGTATGTAATGTTTATGCAATGCAATAATGATTTATTTCTTAATTTTTAAACTAAGATTTTTGAAAATTAAACCTGTAACAAATGAAAATAAATTGACTTGTAATTAATAGACTAATGCATAGGTTCCCAAAATTTTTCGAGCTGTGACCAATTTTTATATTTGCTAAATGATTCGCAACCCCCATAAAATTGAGAAGGTGTTTTCAATAAAGTTTTTGTAATTTAATTTTATTTTAAATTATTTTTAATATTTAATTTAATGTTATTGTTAAAATTGCTTGTCGTTACCCAGCTTCTGAATTCTTGGGTGAGTTTTTTTTTTAATGCCAACCTTAAAATTTAATATCTTTCTATTATTTTTTTTTAAAATAAAGAAGAGTTGAAAATTCACTCTCATAGAGATATGTAAACACAAATTGATCTTAAACTTGACAGGCAAGCATCATCATATTTGGGTATGAATGATTCATACCACTCAAAACTGTGAAAGCAACGTTTCATTTAACAAGTTAAGTGCCAAGGAATCATTCAGCAAATTCAAGAATTCATGCTGGCTACATCAACGGAAGTAGAAAGTGGATCACTTTTAAATGTGTTTTCTCTAAGTGGATCACTTTTAAATGTGTTTTCTCTAAGTGGATCACTTTTAAATGTGTTTTCTCCTTCTTTCAGCTCAGGGAAGCAATGCTGCAGTTCGTTTTCAAAAAGATTTGAGTTGCCCGGTAATCTAATCCTTCAAATTTTCATTTATTTTACATGTACCACTATGGAGAGTTTTTCAAACATTTCAATGTCTCCAATACTCACTTTCTTCGCCAGTTTTTCATCTTGGATAAAATGCCCCAAAATGATCTAGAAATATTGAAATATCTGCTGAAGTGGCAAGTTCAGCCTATTTTGCTGTTAATATATATGCTAAATATGCTACTATTTTCAACTAATCTTCACCGTTAAAATATACCAAAGGCAAAGGGTCATGCTTCCATTACACTTCAAGAAACAAACTGATTTTATCTTTCAGTTCAAAGACAAGATTCACAATATTTCATTTTGAGAACCAGAGTACTGCAGTGTAGAAAAGAAGAATCTCATGATCAGAATTAATTTCTTTGCAGAGTTCATGAAACTGATTAGTAAAAGCTAAAGTCTGGAAGTAATTTATAATTTTTATCAGAGAATAAAGTACCTCTTGTGGAGGAGTCTAAGGAGCCTTACTGGCAAGGGTACACCTGTGAATTATGCAGTGAATTTATCTTGCTTGGGGAGTAATTTCTTTTAATTTTTATTGAAAGCTTGGTTTTTACCCAAGAATAGCTGTTACATCATCTGTATGAACCTCACAGACATATTTCCTCTTTATTCCTCCAGTCTCAAAAGAACATGGTTATCTTCTTCATATATCTAAACTTTTTGCAGTAGACTCAGGTCCACTACAAAATATAACTCTCCTGTGATGTCATTTCAATGAATATGTTTCAGTCAACCAGCAAATGAGCACACGAACTTGTGTCTGTAAATTCATCAATTCGAAACAAAAACAATGTTGAAACCTAAAGTACGCATGTGGATATCTGGTAAATGGAGCGACCAATCACAAAGCATTCTTTGAGAAACACGTGACTATCACTTGTTGAATATTGTTTTGGAGCTGTTAAAAATAAAGACCAAACTTATAGCAATGGATTCTTATCATCTTATAACTTATCTATTCCGCAGTAGTGATAAAACTATTTATATGTAGGAGTATGAATTTAGCAGTGTTAGATTGTATTATAGAGAATATATTTTGTTGAATGTATAGTATGGCAACCCCCAGAAAAAACCTTGTGGCCACTTTGGAAGTCACAACCCACAGGTTAAGACCCAGGGGTACATAGGAGATGGGGGTGGGGGCTAGCACTTTGAATAATGAGGTGGACTAACACTCTTTGATCTTCCATTTTCTTGACCAGGCATATTATAAAGATGTATGTGCTATCTGTACAAGCCACATTGAAACCATTCAATTTTGTATTAAAATATTTATCAAAATATGAATCATAATAGTAAATTTAAATAACTTTTACATGTCGCCTTGTTAATTTATTTTAAAACAGACACAGTATTTGATATAATTACTATCACCTACTTCTGGTTCTGTATTTTACCACTGCAGCAGTAACATGAATTTCTCCAGGGTGCATCTGTAAAGAGGAACTGATACTATAGTAGCGCTGGCGCAGTAATGGTAGTTGAGTCAGCAAAAGTGAAGCAGGAACTTTGAGGGAAGAAAACTGTTCCAAGACTTCCAGTATAGTGGGTGACTCATTAATTTTCCACTTTTCATATGCTTGGTAATCCTTGAATAACAACAAAAAATTAAAACTGTCGTATTATTGATTTCAAAATGTATGCATAAAAAATATAGGCTATTTGAGGATAAATATTAAACCCATGGTGTAGTTACAGAATTGCTCACAAATGGTGCAAAGAAAGGGAGTGGCGTAAATGGGAGGGGGAAAGGGGCGGCAGTTGGTGCGGTCTACACCGGGTTCACAAAGTTTGAGGGCAACATTAGTAAGCATTTGAAAAGTACAGCCATTTCAAACAACCGCCCTTTTTCTTTTGAAAGGGAAACCTAGATAAAACAAAAATAGTCATACTTTCAAGTGGTAATTAACGAGTTCGTACATTTGTTTAATTACATACAATTCGTTATAACAAATACATATCTGTTCAGAAATTTAAAATTGCTCAGATTTGGTATCAATTTGTTTGGAAAAAATAAGCAGTATTCATCACAAATGACGCTTTTATAAGGACTCTTAAAAGAAAAACACATCACCGCTTGGCCGGATATACTACTATTAACAGTTTTTGCATGGATTTTCGACATGTGCAATATAACGTCGCGAACAAGTACCTACATGGATTGGTGGTTCAAAAAGTGTGTTTAACTTGCAAGTAGTAATTTACATTACTGTTACAGTTTTCTCTAAATTATTCAAAGCAAGTTATTAAAAATTAAATCTATTTTGTTTTTATTGCATTTAAGTAACACAAATAGTTTGTGTAATTCATTAAAAATGATACGCATAAACAATTAAAGTAATGGTTAAAGTTTAAATAATTTGACTTCGTTTATTTTATTGAAAATTATTAAAATTTATGACAAGAATTTAAAAATATTCAAATTACTACATTGATAAACACCACAAGTGGCATACATAATTTTCAAAAAAAGTCTTACTTTAAAATATTAAAGGGACGTTTTATTTCCATAATATATATTTTTTAAATATAAACATAGGATGAAATGAATAAAAGAAAGTAGAGTGACATTTAGAAAGAAAAAGACGACAAGAAAGGAAATACAGACATTAAAGCACTGGAGCACTATTGAAATATGTCTCTTTGAATCAACTTGTAGTTCATTTAATATTATAGCCTCAAGTACTAGCAAAGAAGCAGGTTTCAAAGGTAAAATAATAATAATAATAAAATTATAATTTATATAGCACTGTATCGCAGCAAGGAGCCGGGCTCACAATGCTTTATAAGTTGATAACAACACATATATTAATTAAATAAACATTCATATCATATTAACTACATAATTGACAATACCGTATACATCAGCTACGTTAATCATTAAAAGAAATGTTGTTTCATTAATTTTGAAAATAAATTTTGAAAAGATGTGTCTTAAATATCTTCTTGAAATGCTGTTAAAGATGAAATATCTGCCTCACATACTGGCGAAGAAGTAGAAAGTTCATGAAGTTCTGATGAAGAGTTGGTAGCACAAATTATTCCGACAATTTCTATGAAAGATGTTGGAATATGGTCTAACAAGATTTACAATAATACAAGAGTATTCCTGGTACATCAAAATCCATTGGCAATTTAAAATGTAGACGCCAATTTCATTGAAGAGGTAAAACGTCTTGGTGATTTAACCAATGTAGAGGTACTCAGAAGGAGCCATATGGTGAGTATGCAGTGGTTGGGTCATGTCCGCAGGATGAGCTTGGAGCATTCCAAGAGCCCTGCTTCACAGTGACCTGTCAACTGGTATGAGGAAAAGAGGTTGCCCCTGTCTGTGCTTCAAGGACATCTGTAAGAAAGACATGTCACTGGCACTGAAAGACCATAACATGCCGGAGACTGTTTCCGAGGAGAGCACTCTCTGGTGGGCAAAAGTGCATGAGGGTATTCAAGTTGTGGAAGCATCCCTCACAGCTAGAAGTGAAGAGAGAAGGGCCAGGACAAAGGGGAAGTGGGGCAGAGGAGCAGGAGAAAACACCATTGTCCTTTGAAGACGGACAAGACCTTATAGGTGTCAAGGGGACAACTAGTTAATATTACTATTACAGCGAATGGGCTACTGAAAATTGGTCAACATTTTTTTTTTAAATTTAAACAAAAACATAGTGTTATATTATGTGATATATTATAGTTTGTGAAATAGAATATCCTTGTAAGTATAAATTACTTAAATGTATTGGTGACTCTACTCTAGATCATATCATTCGCTTGTTCATTTGTGATTTTTATTCATTCATGCTATTTAAAAAGCTTGCTAAACAATTGTAAACGTAGAAAATAAGAAAATGTTTCTGCAAAGCTTTCATTTAAACATTTAACCTCTCGATAACATGCTGGCCGATGTCAGCAAGAATCTTTTCAGGGACTCTTTGTTGCAAATAATTTTTACATTTATAGTCAGTTAAAAAACAGATATTAAATGGGGTAAGAAGAAAACTGAAAAGAGACGCAACAAAACTTTAGCTTGTAAAAATGGTATTCAAACATTTCAAACATGATCATAATGTGATATTCAAGTGGAAAGCAAGTGAAAAATGCTTGTTCTCTGCCACAAACACCAAATTATTTCAACATTATTTTGATTTAAGGTTGTAAAAGGATAATTTTTCAATATTCCTTTTTTTTTTTTAATGTAAGAATTTCATGAAACTTACTGTTGCTAGATTCTTAAGCATGGCTTTATCCGAGTCACTTGAGGCTTTAGAGGCAAAGAGTTGTAGTAGTTTTTGAGTGGGGGTTGCGTTTACATCTAGTATGTGAGTTAAAGCAGTGCGCATGCTGCAGACTGGCAACTGCTCAAACTGCTCCCATATCTTGTTTGGCCCTTAATAGATATTTAATTTGGTTTCATTTACAACAATAATTCATATTTTAAAACACAAATTTTGTATTTTTTTTAAGATACTCAACTAATTGTAGAATTAGGGATGTAGAAAATTAATATTTAAAAATTATTAGAAAAATTGAAATAGAAAATGCTACTCACACAATAAATATTAAAAACGGATACTTAATATTTTAAAAAATCATTCATTTTAAAAGTAAGTAGACACTGTTTTAATAAATTTAAATAAAAAGGTCATTAAAATTTCAAACTAAAATCCATTTACCACTGGGTGTTTCTGTGCGTATCACTTGATCTGGAGGTGGTCCATTGTGTAATCGAGCTAGAATACCATTAACAATTTCTGAAGAGTTGGCTGGGAAAATACCAACATGATCTCCTGGGACATACATGAGTTCAGCAGCACCTTGAATGGTTAGTTTGACTAAAATAGTTTGACGACTGAAAACAGTAAAAGAATTTTAAAATTTGAAGTGAAGCATTTTTATTAATTCACAATGATTTTTTTTTTATTTAAGTAGATTGCAAAAGATAAAACATCTGATGCAACCAGATATATTTCAGAAATTCTGCCCAAATTTCCCTAAGTACTGTAAGCTTAAACAATGACTTTGAAAATGAATGGGGTAAACAGTGCTTATGTTAAAATTTCAACTGTAACAGATAAATATATTTAATTTATTAACATAGCCCCCTCATACAACTAATCAAGTCTCTTATCTTACAGATGTTCATATTATCCACAAAACCAAATCTGCATTAGATCTCTTAACAAAATAAAAACACTGACAGAAAATACAATGTATTGCCATTTAATTGTTACAAAGTTCACAGTACACATTGGAGTTTTACATAAGATCAGTTGCACCGTTGACACTATTATTGAATATCTGTTGTAGGTTATGTAGAGTAAATTTATATAAAGGTGTCATACATTTTTATCATGTGTTCAACAGGATTATTATTTTCAGTGACGATGCGATGAATCGCAAAGAAATAGAAAAATAAACACACTTTAACAAATTATACTTAAACTTAAAATATAATAATAATAGTAATATCTTTAGTCTAAATCTAAGTCTACTTGAGACTACTTGTCTTAAGCATTAAACTTAAACCTAGCCTTACCAAAAATGAGAATTTTAATCTTAATCTTAGTAATAACCACAATACTTTTAAGGGCATTAACTTCAACCAAACACATCCTAAAAATCATAGTAACATATCTATAATTATAAACCACCACAACACTAAGCACACTTACTACAACTCTATCTTAAGTACAATAAAGGAAATCAACCTAAAACAATGGAAACAAAATATGTAGACACAGGCAAAAGGACTTAATTTTAAACTTGCTCCTCTCTGGTGACACAGAACTTAACCCAGGCCCAGTATCATCTAAATGCTTAATTTGTACAAAGACATGCCCTAGTAAACAAGGAGCCATAAAGTGTGACACCTGCAATGAATGGTACCACTCATTTTGCCTGCATGCTAATACACCCAAGTACATATCAATAGGCCTAGGAAATAAATATGCATCTTGGCACAGCATACATTGTGAATTTACCCTAATCAATTTAGACTTGTTTAATTATAGGGACTTGATCACCACAAACGTTTACAGTGTTTTGGCTAATTCTAATATAAAAAACCCACTAGATAAAATCAGACCTGCCACACAAACCCATAAAAATAAAAAAATCTAATAATACTAACAATCAAAACACTCTGAAAACTCTAATAATTAATTTCCAAAGCATAAAAAAATAAATTCCAGATTTTGAACTTCTTATAAACAGAAGAACCAGACATAATTGCTGGTTCTGAAACTTGGTTGAACCCCAACATATATAATTCTGACATTTTTAGCAGCAATTATAATATTATTAGAAAAGATAGAACAGACAGTCATGGTGGCATCTTACTTGCAATAAAATCAACTCTCATAGCTGAAGAAATTACTACACAACCAAACTCTAATATAGAATCTGTTTTTGTAAAATAATTACACCAAACTCATCACCCCTTATTCTAGGCAGTATATATAGGTCACCAATTACAAACATAGAATACATGAGGAATCTCTGCAGTTAAATAACTTCTATTAAATAAAATTATAAAAATGCTGTAATTTGGACTATGAGGGACTTTCATCTTCCAGATATAAATTGGAAAAACTATGCAATTGATAGCCACCAAACTAACAAAGAAATTAGTGAACATTTCTTAGACACTATAAACAACATAAACCTAGAACAGATAGTAAAAAAGCAACTAGGAAAAACAAAACACTAGATTTATTCCTAACAAATAGACCAGGACTAGTAATAGACTGTACAATAATTCGTGGACTGTCTGACAATGATATTGTTAGGGTAACCAATACAATAAAAACTAAAATAAATAAGATGCATAGAAGAACAATATATCTTTGGAATAAATGCAACTTAATAAAATTACACCAATCAGCTTCTAATTTCCAACAAAAATTCCTAAGTAAATTCAGCATAGATAGCCCTGTAGAAGAAATATGGAAGAAAATAAAAACAAATCTAAAATCTATAATGGATAAGAATGTTCCAACAAAATTAACTTCAAATAGAATTAATTAATACTGGTTCAATTCTAAATTTAAAAATTTATGCTAACAAAAAGAGAACTTATTTAAGAAATTTAAGGCTACCAATTTAGAAAGGATACACAAAAAATATTTAAAAATTAAACACTGACACAAAAACTTAGTTGAAATCTCAAAAATGATTACATAAACAATGAAATTACTATAGATAAAGATAAAAATATATGGTCCTTTATCAAATCCAAAAAATGGAGCCTACAGGTATAGCCACACTAAAAGACTCAAATAATAAAACCCGTAATGATAATAAGACTAAAGCTAATATTTTTAACACATATTATGCATAATCATTTTCTGCCTCAGGTGACAAGGACATTTAAATAAATTTAAATAAAATGGAAGAAATAGGTAACATAACTGTACATGAGATAGTCTATACATTCACTCCTAAAAAAAACTACTTAAAAATAAACAAAGCTACTGGCCCAGATGAATTGCCTGCCAGGTAATTAAAAGAATTAAGCAATGAACTGTCCCCAATCCTTCTAGTTCTCTTTCAAGCCTCTCTAAACCAGGGCAAAGTGCCCCAGGATTGGAATTTAGCCAATGTAATGCCACTCTTCAAGAAAGGTCATAAATCAGACCCTGGTGATTACATACCTGTATCACTTACTAGTTACAACTGTAAATTACTGGAACACATAATATATAGCAGAATAGTTAACCACCTTGACAAATATAATGCCCTTTGCCCACATTAACATTGCTTTAGAAAAAACAGATCACGTGAAACACAATTAATAGGTCTAATAGATGAACTATCAAATGGCTTAGACAATAATAGATCATAGCCCTTGACCCAATCCCCCAAATAAGGCTTAGATCAAATAGATACAATATTACTAGACTTCTCCAAAGCATTTGACAAAGTTCACCACCTTACTTTACTTAAAAAACTAAATACTTTGGAATCTCAGGTCCCTTACATCACTGGATCCAAGACTTCCTATTGGGTAGAGAGCAAATTGTAATAATTAATGGATCTAAATCTGCACCAATAAAGCTTAACTCAGGAGTTCTTCAAGGAACTGTGCTAGGTCCCTTACTATTTTTAGTTTATATAAATGATTTACCCAACAATATCTCAACAGGAACAAAAGTTAGATAATTTGCTGATGATTGTGTAATCTATAGAACAATTAAGTCAGAACAAGATAGCAACATTTTACAAAAAGACTTAGATAAATTAATAAAATGGGAAACTAACTGGAGTATGTCTTTCCACCCAGATAAATGTCAACTGCTAAGAGTAACAAAGAAAAAGAAACAAATAAATAAAAAATATTTCATTCATGGAAAAGGACTAACCCAAACTAAAGATGCAAAATACTTAGGAGTCATAATAAATGAGAAACTATCTTGGAATCCCCATGTCGTTGAAAAAAAAATCAAACAAAACGTAAGGTTTTATAAAAAGAATTCTTTATAAATGTAATAAAGATATAAAACTAAAATGCTACCTCACCCTGGTGAGACCTATACTAGAATATGAGAATATGCATCTTCTGTATGGGAGACCCCCCCCCCCCAAAGAAAATATTGATAAACTAGAACAAATTCAAAAAAGAGCTACCAGATTCATTACTGGAGAATATTCAAAACTGACAAGAGTAACACCATAAGTTTAATCATTAAACCTAGAAACACTAGAGGATAGAAGAACCAAGAGTAAATGAGTAATTATACATAAGGCAATTAATTCTAATTTAGAAATTCAACACAAAGATAATTTAATACAACCCTCAGATAGACATAAGGATAAAAACACCTTTCTTATTCTGTATGCAAGAACAAACACATACAAGTTTTCTTTCTTCCCGTCCGGTATTTGGGCGTGGAATGGGTTGCCTGAAGAAACCAGGAAAGCCAACACTTTATCATCATTTAAAACTCTTGTAAGAATACAGGACTAAACACAAACCATAGAAATACGCAGGGCGCGATAATTTTCTGTACAGAAGGATTGTCTGTAACATATAATATAAGAATATAAAATGCTTCCATGCATACAACTCATATCCCTTGAACCAATCCCCCAAATTGATATTCAAAATATTCAAAACCTTACTCAGAATCAAGGGGTTGAAGCTGAATTCTTTCTGACATAATACAAGGAATGAGCTTCTTTGAGTGAATTTGAGATAAAGCTGAAACATGAAGAGTACTTTAATTAGGACTTTAGAAGATATAAATGTCTTAAATTTGTCAGCTAATTTGATGGTATATGTCAGAATTTAAGGCAGTGGTCTTTGAAGTAAGTCAACTTGTTTTCAATAGTTTCATTCTTTTAAGCACAACAAAGCCCAATCACTTAATTTATCTAGCCAGCAGAGCTTTATTCATGCAGACAGCACCAAAAAACAGTAATGGCCAGTCAAACATTTAAAATGTTACAGTTAAATATAAGCCATTGAAATTTCAGATCAATTAGATTGTTTTTTTAAATATTACAGTAGTACCTCTAGAATTCAAAGCTTTATAATACAAAAATCTTGAGATAAAAGAAAAGACCCCTTATGATAAAAAAAATTAAGGCACAAAACAGGGACTTGGCGCCAAAGTTAAAAAGTTTTTTTAAAAGTAGAGGAAAAAATTATTATTAAAGAAAAAAAAATTAATTTAGTTTTTATTAAAAAATAGAGCTTAAGTTTATAATTTAAAAATTAGTAATATAAATTATAATCTCAACCCCACATTTTAAGAACTTTTTGAAAAAAAAAATTCGCAAAAAGTACCCAAAAAGTGTTAGTTAATATTTTTTTTTAAATTGGTCTAAAAATTCAATGACATGTTTTAATATTTTCCCTAAAATTAAGTCAATTATTTTCAGCTATTGTGTTAATTAGGCGCTTGTTACTCATTTCATTTACTAATCATACTTGTATTTTGCAAGTTCTGGAACCATTATTACACTTATGATACTTCTTTAACAGGTTCTGTAAAATATATATAAAAAGTTATTAATGGTTTGAGGCAGTGTTGTCTTAATGAATAGGCCCGTTGGGCATTTGCACCGGGGCCAACAAGCATAGGGGCCCCATGGGAATATGTTTATTTCTACATATTATGTATATTTATTTTTTATTCCTGTGCAGATTTATGCAGATTGGATACCACATAAACTACTATTTACAGTGCGTTTCATGTATTGTAGATTGAATACTATGTACACTACTATTTACTGTGTATTTTAGTTTCATTATTAAATTTAAAGTGGTGTTTTTGTAGAGCTCAGAATGATTTAGGCATTAAAACAGAATAGTGTACTTGACTAATGAAAAATTTGAGATACAAAATCAAAATGAATTCTATATTTTAAGGTACTCTATTAAGCTATTAAAATTCAGATTCTAAAAAGTTCAAATTTAAACAAATATTTTTTCATTGAAATAATTTTTTCTTTATATAACATTTCCATCAGGGAAACATACCATCAATTAATGCAGGATCTTTGCCATTTTCTACAGGTATTAGTCTGAATTTGTGTTCTACCCATGTGTGATCGGCACTGACAAGAATGTCTTTGGCCACATTAGTGTGAATAGCGTCCTCAAGACAGAAAGTTTGGCAGGCAGCCTGAGAATGATTGAGTCAATAATTTTTTAAAGAAAGTTTATGAGGTATGGATTGAGTTGAAATGTCTTTTTCAAATTTTCATTTATAAGGAATTTTTTTTTTAAAATGTGAGTCAATAAAATATAGTACTGAGCAAAAATGTTATAAGGTAAATTTTTTACGGATTTTCAAAAAAAAAAATTGGTTTACATGTGTTTCAGCTTTTCTGTATTAGTTTGGAGCCTATACTCTGAAGAGTTTAATATAAATCTTATTTTTTGTATGTAATATTATCATCTCAAATATTATAGCTTTTGACATAAATAATACAACTGAACAAGAAGAAAGTAAAGATAACCTCAAAAACCCTATGAGCCCAGTGCTTAAAACTCTGCTCCTGACCACATAACTCATCTCCAAATATAACTGGATATAATCTCTCAGCTCCTAGATCTGCTAATATCTTGTCCATGTAAGCACCAAATGCAGCGTAATGAGGATATGCCTTGGATCCAAGGCCGAAGACTGAATATCTGACAAATGTATTTTCAGACTCATGTTATTAATAGACAGAAATAACTTTAAACATCATATAAACTTAAAAACAACAATCAAATATCATCTTAAATAAATAATCTGTTCAAATTTGATAAATCTTCACACTCATACACAACTGAACACAACCGTAAAAAACTGCTCTCAAAGCCCCAGTAAGTGCATTTTTTGAAAAATAAATCATATCAAATTCCATCTCTCTCATATGGTAAAATTTAGTACATCCCATAAATAAATGTCACATACTCAAGTCAAAAAATTAGTGATCAAGACAAGACCTTTCAAGCTTCAGTTTATTTTCACACAAAAGAGGTTTTAGATTCTTTTGAAAGGATGTATTCATGTGTTGGTCATTTATAATTTTCCTCATTATTTAATTACATAGATTTGTTTCTTTAAATTTAGAACATAACTTAATCTTATTAAATGTTGCAAGTAATTGTGTTTTTTTTAATTAGTAAAATATTAATTGAACACCATTCAGTTACAGTGAATCTGTTAAAGTCAAGCCTATTTGATATTACACTTCAAAGAAAAGAAACCTATGCATCATAAAATCATCAATCAAAATTAAAAGAATATAAAAATAATTATAGTCCATAATAAATACACTATTAATTACTTTAAAACAAAGCAATTTAAAAACCAAAACAAAACCAAGTACCTAACATTGCACAGAAGGCCTATTTCAAATTCTTTTGATGATGTTCTCTTTTTATTCCCAACAGAATTTTGAGCTGTATCAAATTTTTCAGTTTCAAAACTTGACCCAATAAATATTGAATGTTTAGTAAATTTTCTGTCTTGAAGTTGTCTGGAATAGAAAGAAAACGTATTTTATATTATTACAAAATTGTATGAGAAGGAATACTATTTAATATTTTTTAATATAAAAAATTTGTTATTCTTGGTTAAGTGATCCATCTCTGGATACAAACTACACACTACACAAATTAACCGAATCTTTAAAACCAAAAAAAAGGCCTTTAAAAAATACTCTAAAAAGAGGTGTCAGATGATTAAAGGCTTGAACAATTGACTAATATTTATGTAAATCCTCTAGGAAAAATGTAATGAGAGATAAAAATAAAATAAATATAGAAATAATTGTTTTAGTAATGTCCAATTTTAGCCATTAACTTAGGAGAAAAAAAAATTGTATAATGTATTCATTTATTTCTTTTAATTCTATTAGGTAAGCAGGTTTCACATTGCATAAAGCCACACCAGGAATAAGCTCTTCCAACACCAGGTAAGCAGAAGGGTTAATATAATGAGAAGAATCTTGAAAAAAAATATTTTAAAGGCGTTGGGGTGCGTGGGGGCTATTAATGCACCCTTTAGGTTAACAGAGCTCTGCTTACCTAATGGATAGATCTAAAATAAGTTATTCTTTACAATTTTAAAGGAATAGCAGCAAGATATTTAAGGACAAAAGTAAATACCAGTAGATGTTGAATATTTTAAAGTAAAGTTTTATACATGTTTTGTTTGTCATATTTAGCTGCTACTATACTGCACACACATTTTACTTACAAGTTTGAACAGTACTTTATGTCATATAATTCATTGGATAAATCCTGCAGAATAGCAATATTTGTCATGTAAATGATAGCATCAAAGGATTTTAACAAATTTTAGTGTAACTAACGATATGTATTAAGTATTTTAGTTTTTAAACATTATATTCTTTAATAAACAAAATGTACCTCTCCATTCCTTGGAGGTTCACCATTGCCAAAAGTGCTTGTAACAATAAGGACCAGGGACTCATGTTCCAAGTTGCTGGCATCATATTCTTCCATACACACAACCTGAACACAGTAAATTATTAATAATTATTAAATTATCATAGTAAAAACATTAAGATATCTTGTACACTGTTTATCAAAGTGCTCAGAGCTTAATTTTCATTAAGAATTAAGTCTACTTCTGCAGATTTAATATAGGAATAGAAGAGTGTAATGATCCAGATATTAGTAAGTCCTCATGAAAAACATCAAATAAAAGTATTTCAAATTTTTTTTTAACCTGCATAAAAAATTTCAATTTTTCCCATACTCACCACAATATAGATAAAGCAAAAAAGTAATTAACTTCTTACAAGAGTAACTTCTTGTGTTTGAATTTTATTAAATAACATTCTCAGAGAGAAAAATAACATACAAATAAAAATGAATTATTTAAATTTCATTAATTTTTCTTCATGTTTTAATAATGTATTGTCAATTTTGTTTTTTTTATTTTGCCAACTCCTTTTTGTTTCATAAACTTGGTGTTTTAAAAAAAGTTTTTTTTATTCTACTGATGAAAAGAATTTTAATTTGTTAAAGCTATTTCCGTAAATGATTCTGTCACATTCAAAGAATCTTGCTTTCCAAACTTTTAAGTGACTTTAATTTTCTTTCCCTGGAGAATTTCGGGTGTTCAATGGCTTGGCTAGTTATCCTTGATTTTCAAATAAAAATTTAAAAGTTAATATTTTGATGGTACCTTAGCATCAAATGCATGCTTGAAAATGTCACACAGAGTTTTTGCAAATCTCTCAGATCTGCCTGTTTCTGTAGCATAGAGTATAGTGCATTTGATACGTTTGGATAAAGCTTTATGCATCAAAGCAGTTGATACAACTACAGTTCTGAAACACAGGAAATAAATATTTTATTAAGCAATAATTTAGTTAAAGAAATGTAATTGCTCTCTAAAATAACTAATTGGTAACATATATACTTTCCCATTTGAATGACTGTCATCATCATCATCACCATCATCATTCCCTTGACCCTTGCAGGGAGCACATGGACAAATTAACAGACAATCATCTCCATATTTCCATATCTTGAGAGGCAGCCAGTAATTCATTCAACCTCAGCCCTGTCCATTCTTTTATGTTGTCAAGTCCAATTTGCCGCTATCAACCTCTTTGTCAGTCCGTTCTACAGAACCTTGAAGGATTATTTTTATCAGGCTGTCATGTCGCAGTACATGATCAAACCATGCCATCTTGTGCCTCTTACTCTTAATTTTTGCTACAATGGTTTCTTGAAGACCCGCAATGGAGGTTATTCCGTCCCAGACTTCTCATTGGTCTTGTGTTCTAGATAAGAGATCTGGAGAATATTACTTATGCAATTGTTTTTAAATGCCTACAGCTTACTTGCAGATGTTGCCAGTAGTGTCCAGGTCTCACATCCATACAGGGCTGTAATAAATCTAAATCTAAATCAACAATGTAAAAAAAAAACTGCAATTCATATTACCTGGCTAAAAATTTAAATGTGGTTTTCTTCTTTCTTAAGGCAAACATGGTACTTAAGCTTTCTCTCTTCCAGATGTGTGTCAACCATGGCTCCTCCTTTTATTGTAAAGACATACAAATATAAAATATGTATCAGCTGTTGATAATATTTTATCTTATCTTATATGTTACAGATGCTCCTTCTGTACAGAAGATTATTGCGTCTTACATTTATCTATGGTTTAAGTTTAGTCCTGTATTCTTATTAGAGTTTTAAATGATGATTAAGTGTTGGCTTTCCTGGTTTTATCAGGCAACCCATGCCACGCCCGAATACCGGACGGGAAGAAAGAAAACGTGTTGTCTGTTCATGCATATGGAATAAGAAAGGTGTTTTTATCCTTATGTCTATCTGAGGGTTGTATTAAGTTATCTCTGTGTTGTATTTCTAAATTAAAATTAATTGCTTTATGTATAATAACTAATTTACTCTTGGTTCTTCTATCCTCTAGTATTTCAAGGTTTAATGATTTAACTAATGGTGTTACTCTTGTGAGTTTTGAATATTCTCCAGTATTGAATCTGGCAGCTCTTTTTTGAATGTATTCTATTTTATCAATATTTCCTTTGGTGGGTGGGTCCCATACAGAAGATGCATATTCTAGTACAGGTCTCACCAGGGTGAAGTAGCATTTTAGCATTTTAAGAAGGATTATATGATTGCTTAAATCATTTTCCCTCCATTCTTATGTTCAATTTGTTAAAATCTAAATGATCACATGCAATGCTGTCTATAAAAAGTATTGTATTCTTAAATTTATAAAAATACTTTTAAAAGTTTGGAGAATTTTTTTGAACTAACAGAAATAAAAAAAAATTTTAATATTTTTTTTTTATATTACAGTTGAATCCCGTTATGATGCCGGTCTAGGGATTTGCTAAAAAGGGTCAAGATAACAAATGATAAACGAAAACCAACATGGCATCAAAATATTAAACATGTGCTTGAAATTTCTTTATGTACATGATTTGCGTTAAAACAAATGAGAATGTACATGCAAATGTTTTTAGAGGGTTTTTGTTTGTTGTTTTTTTTTTACACACCAGCGATGGCGTTATTGCAGTATTTACATAATATAAAAATACACGTCATCACTGCTAGTGGAGTTCAGCTAGTGCAATTTTTTTTTTTTAATTTGCTTAGCTGGCAAAGCATGGTAAGAGAACTAACACTGGCAGGCTGTTGGTTCTAATAAAAATAAAAAAAAGACTGAACAGTAAAAATGTCTTTTTTTACTGGTTAGCAGTTTTACAATGAGGAATGAAAATTGTGAAACATGAATATCAAACGAAATAATCACCCTTCAATGTCACAAGCATCGTTCTTTGTTAAAATAAAATACTTAGATAAGACACCCACAAATATAAGATGCACCTTGGGTGAGGGGTAAGTAAAACTTTGTGTAAGGCACATTTTATATATTTGAAAATACGATAGTGAGATGGTGAAGTGACATCCATTACTAACATTTTCAAAAGCTGGCGATTGGTCATGGGGATAGAGATAACCAACATTAAGTGGCAAATATACCCCTCTTTTGTGCTCTAGATATTAGTGTTAGGTGACATAAAAGAATCGACATAACCAATGAGAAAATGCTAAGACAAAGAAAGAATTTTGCGGTTGCACTTCAAAAACGTCGATTTAATAAATAGGGTTGGCGAGTTAACCAAGGTCGAGATAAGTGGGTTCGACTGTTATTCAAAAAGTGCTACAACATATAAACGTGATTAATTAAACATTAATGTCACTAAAACAGAGTCATTGGGTTAATTACAATTAAAAACTAACCTGATATTCATAGGAAGGCTTGAGCTTATAAAGCAGCATTTCTTGGTGGAAAACTTCTAGGCTAGATCCACCCAAGGGTGGCACCACCCACACCCAATCACCTGGACACCCACCTCTCAGTTTGTGCTCATTCTCCATGTGTACGATAAATGATTCACTTGCAGCATGATGGTCTGTAATGGTCACTCCACTTCTCTGAATTGTGAAAAATAGTTGTAAATTATGCAAATTTATTATTTTTTTCTTAAAATCTCTATATAACTAATACAATTTCAAATTTTTTTTTTCTTCAAGAATCTTATTATTGGAGTTACAAATATTGCTTTATATAATATTGTTAACCTGAAAACTGTGAAGAACGGCAATATTGACTTCAAGAATTACTCTGTCTTTCCACAAAGAAGCACTGTTTCCTGTATCCAAATTTAATTTTTCTGCAACAATCTAGAAAATAATTAAAGAGAATAAAAAAAACAACTAAACATGATCAGACTCAAAAATTGTAATGAATAATAACCATTAATATAAAGCAACATATTTAAAAATTAAGACAAATAAATTTAAACAAGAATTTAAAACTAATACTATAACAATAGAAATTTCTTAATCTGTTTTGAGTATAGACAAGATAATATCAAATGATGGGGGGAAAAACGATGATGTTTGTTGGTTTATCATCATGGATATAGATGACAAAAAGCCAATTAAGTTATATTTTGGTATGTGTATGAACATCAGTGGTGTCCAATCAATCAATGATATGACAATGTTAAGATTTACTGATTTGCAAAATGAAATGAATTGGGCTTCAGTGTACTGAAAATTTTAAGACAGTATTTACAATCGATATAAATTTATTTCACAAGAAATGGTTCTGACTGAAGAAAGTTATAAAATTCTGTACAAAAACATGTACATTTAGAATTATTGTATATTTGTGACAATTTATTTCAGTTATTCAATTATTATCTTAAAATATGTTTTAAATGTTGGTCTGTTTTACACTTTTAGTTTGAAAAATGGTGTTATCTGCCAAAGAAAGGCAACAGAGGAAATGTGTGAAACTAAAAAGTGACCCTTTGGAGTTCATTCAACACAAAGTTAAGCATGTTGAAGAAATGAGGAAATCACGGCTAATTGAAGAAAGGAGGGAGAAGGAGAAACTTAGAAAAAAATCATACAGGGAGAGAATATCTGATAAAACGGGTCACTCCTTGAAACAAGTCCCCAAGCATATTGTTTTGAATAAGAGTTATTCAAGGGCTACGATGAGTGTGAAAAAAAGTACTTCCTAAAAGCCCAAGAAAAGAAGCTGCTATCATTAGGAAGTTGGTGAATAACTTTGAAGTGCATGGTGAACCTTGGGCAAAGACAGCTCTCAGTGATGGACTCGATGATGTAGCAAAAGCACTTGTAAAGGCATTCTATGTTAGAGATGACAACAGCAGGATAGCACCCGGAAAACGTGACGTTGTTACACTGAAAACGTCATAGGGCAAGCATAAAGTTCAAAAGAGACACATGTATTTCAGTCTGAAAGAAGCTCATAATCTGTTTCTTGGAGCACATACTGAACTGAAACTTGGAATTATCAAATTGTGTGCTCTTCAAACAGAGAATGTCCTGCTGAGTTCTCAGACACCACAGAATGTCTGTCAGTGTGTGTATCATCAGAACTTCCCACTTGCTGTGTCTGCTCTGCAAAACTCCATACCAGAAGTACCCAAGTACTCTACTGACTTCTGCAGAAACTGCGTGAAGCTAATAGGGTGTGTGAAGTATATGCATAAATCAGGAAACCTGTACTGCTGGCCTGCTAGCACAGATGAGTCGTGGCAGCCAACGAGAGATGTACTCTGCTCTATGCCAACCACTGAGCTTGCCAGTAACAGAGGACACTTGGCATTTTCAGCAGATCTCTTGAGATTTTCAAAAACAAAGCATTGTTGTTACCTGACATTACAACTGTCTACTTTAAATAAATACTGAATTAGCTTTTCATAAGTTGTATAAATGTACCTACTCACAGTACAACGGTATTATTTTTTGTCTCTGTATTTTTCATTACACATGGTTCTAAATAGTAATTGTTGGTAGTCTTCTACAGTAGATGCTGTTTTGAAGTTTTTGTAAAATATAATTCATGATGATTCTTCGATTGGTTTGATTGTGTCCGGTGAGTCACGTTTTTGTATTTATTAGAGTAGGCAGATTTCAAATTTTATTAGACCCCTTGATCATGCTTATTTATTTCATTCAAAGTTGGGAAAAGTAGCTAGTCACAATTGTTTTTTTTAAACTAAACCTGCTATATTCGTATGAATCATAATCAATGCAAATATAGAATATTTCAATTATAAGTTCATCATCTCATGTCCTGTGAGTCACCATTGAATGGCTGAAATCTTTTTCTGTTGTGTGTACATTTCAACTTATTAAATTTTTTGTTAGGTACATAGTATAAAACTGGGCCTGTTAATAGGTATCCAGGAACATCCCCCCCCCACTCACTCCTTTCTCCACTCCTATCCTCTCCGGTATTATTGGGTTTATAAAAAAAAAATTCCAGTCGTTGAATGATTTTCCCTGTAATAAAAAAAAATGCTGGGGGCTGGGTCCACTCTGTAGTGGCAGTCTCGGCAAAGTTTAGTTGATTTAAACAGTTGTCAGCTATGAACAAGAAATAACCCACCATATCATCATACAATTACCGCCCTTTATCATAAAGACTTTAATTGGCTCAACAAAAAAAAATTATTTTTGCTCCCCTCTGCTCATTGTTTTTACACAACTGTACTATTGTAGTATTTTAATGTCATCATTTTTACATTGCTGATTTATACATCTAAGTTTGCATTTCCATTACAAATAAAGAAGTATAAAGTTTGACTGTATCCAGGTATCCTTTCAAAATTTGGAGAGATACCGTGGAAGCTTTTTTCAACAATATTGTCAGCCTTATATAAAATAGACATCTTTATTCCATAACTAGGCCAATCGTTATCAATTTTAGTAATTTCTAAACATTGAATAAGATATTTATAAATTTTTGAAAATTGTGGCAGTGCTTTCTTTTTTCTCACAAAATATCAATCTTTCAAAGTACAAACAGTAGAAAATAATATAATTTAAAAGCTTATAAATCAGTCTAAAAATATTTCATGATTTTTTATAATCCTGATATGACCCCCACATATTTTTATTTCATGGAGTTTGCCCAGTTTTCAAAAAGTTTGGACATCACTGTTTTATACTTACCTCTGTTATATTATATCTATTGGCATCACAAAAATTCCTAGCACCGATTTCTGTCCCCATGTACCAACCATTAAATGGACATGCAGTGAACTCAAGTCCTCCACAGTCTAACATCATTGCAGCCACACCTGGTAACGCATGCCATTTTAGGCCTAATTCAGCGAACCATGGATACCTTTGGAAATTACATACTTTCATTTTAAATGATTTTTTGAATGGTATAATTAAATGAGATTTTTTAAAAACATCTGTAATTCACTTTAATTTTTCATACATTTATTAAAGAAATATTATTGCAATTAGTATTTACTTATCTTAACATAAATAATATACACATATAAAATCATCAGATGACATGAGCTGTAACAGTTCAAGTAATTAAATCCATCAAAAGTAAATGAATTTCCTTGGCTGTTGCACTGGTGTCCCTCTATCAAAAATGATATTCTTATACCTATGCTTTATGCTTTTTCTTAATGATAGTCAAGTTATTATATCTGAAATAGAAAGAGAATGAGTTCAAAAGCAGTTTTACTAAATATGACTTACTGAGGGTGCTCAATTTTGACCTCTAAAACTAGTTCAGGGGGGATTTCAAACATTTCAGGGTCTCCTCCAGCAGCATTAAGAACTAGCGGAAGAACGTCAAATCTCCCATACTTGGGCTTCCAGCCAAGCTTAATGCATTGCTATATTTAAGAGACAAAAATACTGCGACACTTTTGAAAAAAATAGATATTTCCTAAATATTAATGTAAGTTTTATGATTGCATAATTTCTTAGACAAAACAAACTTACCAGCCATTCAGTGTTTTATTGCAATAATATCAAAAGAAAGAAAAATAATTTTTTAAAGGACTAATCAAAACTTCAAATATTTACCTCTGTAAATGCAGCATTAGCAGGGTCACCAATAATTGTCCCATCACCCATCTTGTAGCCAGCATAACGTATCAAATGGGAATTCCAAATGCGGAAATCTGAACGACCTTCTAAACGCTTAGGAAAAACTGTGATAGCTGATCTGTGATGTGAAAAAACATAAAAGTTTACTGTGATCAACAAAATATTTAATATTTACATAAAGAATTTTGCAGTGAGTTGGCAAAATCTTTAAAGGGAAAAGCTATTTTCATTTGAAGCTGAGTAAACTTTGAAATGTTTCAAATTTGTAAGAGGTGAATTTTATGTAAATGTTTTTATCTTATCTTATATGTTACAGACGCTCCTTCTGTACAGAAGATTATTGCGTCCTACGTATTTCTATGGTTTGTGTTTAGTCCTGTATTCTTACTAGAGTTTTAAAAGATGATAAAGTGGTGGCTTTCCTGGTTTCTTCAGGCAACCCATTCCACGCCCGAATACCGGACGGAAAGAAAGAAAACTTGTATGTGTTTGTTCTTGCATATGGAATAAGAAAGGTGTTTTTAACTTTATGTCTATTTGAGGGTTGTATTAGGTTATCTTTGTGTTGTATTTCTAAATTAGAATTAATTGCCTTATGTATAATTACTAATTTACTCTTGGTTCTTCTATCCTCTAGTGTTTCAAGGTTTAATGATTTAACTAACGGTGTTACTCTTGTCAGTTTTGAATATTCTCCAGTAATGAATCTGGCAGCTCTTTTTTTGGATTTGTTCTAACTTATCAATATTTTCTTTGGTGGATGGGTCCCATACATAAGATGCATATTCTAGTATAGGTCTCACCATGGTGAGGTAGCATTTTAGTTTTATATCTTTGTTACATTTGTAAAAGTTTCTTTTTATAAAGCCTAAGGTTTTGTTTGATTTTTTAATAACTTCATTGACATGGGGATTCCAAGATAGTTTCTCATTTATTATGACTCCTAAGTATTTCGCATCTTTAGTTTGGGTTAGTTCTTTTCCATGAATGAAATATTTTGAATTTATTTGTTTCTTTTTCTTTGTTACTCTTAGCAGTTGACATTTTTCTGGGTGGAAGGACATACTCCAGTTAGTTTCCCATTTTATTAATTCATCTAAGTCTTTTTGTAAAATTTTGCTATCTTGTTCTGACTTGATTGTTCTATAGATTATACAATCATCAGCAAATAACCTAACTTTAGTTCCTGTTGAGATATTGTTGGGTAAGTCATTTATATAAATTAAAAATAGTAAGGGACCTAGGACAGTTCCTTGTGGAACTCCTGAGTTAACCTTTATTGGTGTAGATTTAGATCCATTAATTATTACAGTTTGCTCCCTACCCAATAGGAAATCTTTGATCCAGTGATGTAAGGGACCTGAGATTCCAAAGTATTTAAGTTTTTTGAGTAAACTAAGGTGGTGAACTTTGTCGAATGCTTTTGAGAAGTCTAGTAATATTGTATCTATTTGATCATTATTATCTAAGCCTTTTGATAGATCAACCTTAGAGGGATGAGTAAACTTAAATTACAGCTACTGCTTCAAAATGTAGGCTAGTTAGCCTTTCGTTAATTCTTGTGTGTTGGGAGGGCTTTAAGTTCAGTGTTTCCTTTAAAATTTTATATCAATTAAAATGCAATAACATTTTCTAAGTGTAGTTAAGGAAAATAATGATAAAAACATTCACAAACATGAACAAAGCACACTACTAGGATGTAATCAGCAGTCTTTGAGTTCTATATGGAAGGTTCATGGACCTCGGGACAAGATGGGATTTTTTATTTCAGACTAATGCAGATAGAGGATCTTTGCTGTCATATAACAAATGTTATCATGGAGTGATCCACCACAGTGATACAGTAGTGGTGCTTGGTAATGTTAAACATTATCAGTGTCCTTGATTGTTACAAGGATGCTAAATAGGCTTAAGAGACTCAAACAAAATAGCTATTGGTATTTTATCATCAAAAACACCTTTGCTGTGCATTGAACCTTTTAGTGCTAATGCAAGTGTGTACTGTTATATTTCATATTATATTTTAAAATTTAATTTCTGTTATATATTTTTCACTTGTTTGACAATGTTCCAAAGCTTAATGTTTAGAATTGGATAATATACTACAATAGCACTTTAAGATTTATGCAAATAACCTAACTGTAAAAACAGTTCCAAAGATCCATAAGAGCTTGCTTAATAAATTAATTGTTTTTAGAAAGCAAATTTAAGCCGATATTGGCTCTTGATATCTTTTAAAAGCATGTTTTAAATAACAGGATTGCAATCAAATAAAATACAAGATACAAAAATGAAATATGTGATCAAAATAACAAATTAAAGTTTTATTTATAGACTAATAAACAAAAAGACATTTCTGCTTATGCCTACATAAGTAACAATAAATGAAAACAAGTATTTAAATTAAATTTACGTTATTTAATACATACTATACGATGGGAAAATATTAAGTAAAGATAAAAAAAAACAGAGAAATGAAAACATAAAAGATGGACACAAATACGTAAGAAATAAAAATATACAGGATGTAAGAAAAAGAAAAAAGTATCATAGTTAAAAATTTAAGTGTATTTTTCTTTAAAAGGTAAATTTTGCACTTAAATTTATCTAAAATCTTTGAGAATTATTTTAATATTTTGAGATCAAATTTTCATAAAGACCAAGAATTTTTCTAGATATATGTTTAAAAATAACTTATTTGAGCTTTAATGATGAAGTGAGTAGTTCAAGTTATACATGCAAAAACTTATGCAGTCCTAGCTACATAAAATTAACGTTCACACATTAAAAGATATTTCTAATGATTCTGTGCCAATAGGGATCTTATGCTAAGTCTGACAAAAAAAATTTTATAATTTATTTTCCATATTTGAAATTGCGCCCTTTGAAATTATAGTTTAACATAACTTATTCATGAATTTATTCTAATTTTACAAGGTTTGTGAGTTTAGTTAAACTGAAAATAAATATGAAAAACTGTCTTATCTATTACAATTGCTCCTTTTATAAAGAAGATTATTGATTTTGATTAGCTGACATAAAACATTGAAATATCATTTTTTTAAATATCCAGCATTAGTTATAACCATGCACCATCTAAGAGACTTATGCCAAGTTAATGTTAAATAATTTATTTAATGTATGAAAAAAATTGAATAGATAAAAGCAAAACAAAAGAAATCTTTTTATATTCAATCTGTACACAGCCGCAATAGAAATTATGTTGTCTCTTTACCTTAAGTTTCCTTTATTTGTGCCATAGTTGATATGATAACACATGGCCTCAAACATTCCTTGTGCTGTCAAGATTTTCCTGGCATCAAAAACCTGTTTTATAATAACAACACAATTCACAGAGATTATAATTAGCGTTGTTTTTTTTAATACCGTTTGATTTTATTTTATTTTAGCATATAAATTTATTATTATATCTTGAAAATAAGGGACAATATCAACATTTTGAAAAATGAACAAGATTAAGTGTACAAGTTTATGTTGGTAATTTTTTTTAAATAGTGGCTTTTACGTGGGCTCGATCCCACACCCCTCAGCTTGTGAGGCAAGCGAACTATTGACTTCGCTACACAGCCACCTAGTATGTAAGTGCCATTAAAAAATATGAGGGTTAGAGTTGATGGTTTTGCTTTGAATTTCTTCCCAAATATCTGAACACAAATATTTCAGCTGTATTGTTTGCAAATTATATTTTAGTTAACTTCAAAACAAATAAGTTTCAAACGTTGGCATCAAAGTGCCATAACCTCTTTTTGTGATCTTATTCTAATTTTTTAAAGACCTGGAGCTAAACTTTGTACATGCTAGGATATTTCCAATACTACAATGTACAGTTTATACACTGTAAAGTTCTAATGCACCTGAAGCTTTGACCACTGAATTCTCCCAATACACCTGGCTGCATTTCTCCAAGCCAGTTTTGCTCCATAAGTCAGTTCAGCAGAAGTCAGATCATAGGTACCATGTGTAAGCACTGCCTCTTTAATTTCAGCCATCCTCTTAATATGAGCTGTTGAGCCATTTCTGATTAAAAAGCATTAGAAAGTATTAATCTTTTTGAAGTGTTCAACTGATCGACATAGTTTAAAAATCTACACAATACATTTTTCTCCATGTACAATAATTTAATTAATTTCTTTGAATTGAATTAATGTACTTACAGTTATTGATATTTCTGACATAGAAATTAGATAGCTGAATAAATTTATGGACAAATTGGAATTCATTTTAATAATTTTAATTAATGAAAAATTCAGATAATCTTTTAGACAAGGAAAAGTAACATTTTTTGTGTTTTGCTCTTGTTGCAGCTACATACATTGACTCAGCTTAAAAAACTTAATTCATCATTTGTGTTTTATTTATCTTAGAATTTTATAGAGATGGTGACCAGTCAATTGAAAGTAAGAATAATTATTTTTACATTACTAAAATAAAAACACAGTTCTGAAAATAGGTGGAAATGCAAAGTGTAGAATCAGAGACACCATTACGGTTGTTGTCACCCAAAAGGGGTAGCTTATGGTGTCAACCCGTCATGACCTACACCACATATCTCCTCCAGAGTCTGCAACTGCCAAATCGTGAAAACATACATAGGTTTTGGTGTCACCAGAGGTGTCACTAGGGTTGGTGTCATCTGGGGCTGTAGCTCACCGTGTCACCTCCTCACACTTTAACCTATAGAACTCCTCCGAGTTTTCCAGTGCCAAATAACTGAAATATGTAGAATTTTACTGTCTGATGTCACCCCCCAAGATGGTGTCACCCGGGGCGGTCCGCCTCCACTGCACCCCCTGGCGACGCCACTGGGTGTTACTCCTTGTGATGGTGTCAACAGAAATAGTCCCCACCCCCCAAAGATAGCTCTTTTGAATTAACTGTTATTAGGCAATGATTAATTGGAATATAAAATAAATGAAACGTGAAAAGAAATAATTGTTGTTTGACATTAAATGTCATGAACAAATAAAAAAATTACTTCTTCAAAGATGTATAATATTGATCAATAAATTCAGTGGCGTGCTCAAGAATTTCTTCTTTTTTCCTGGGCAAACTGTTGGCTGGTCGATGGGCTTGTAAAGACATAAGAGAACCCATGCATGTTTCAGGGCTGCAAGGAACACCCTGGAGAGATAAAAATAGATTATTTGAAGTTGCATGAAAGGCTGGCTGCAAAAAGGTTATGACATTGAAGCATTTATTTTATATTTGTTTACTACTATTACAATAAAAATATATAATATGAAGTTTTTATCTAAACATCCCCCTAAAAATTAATTCTAATGAAAAAATAACATCATTATTTAAAGAAGACCTAACGGAGGAAATCGAAATAAAAATGATACTGTTGTTTTTTTTATTCGGGTCAATTATTTTTATGCACATACATTAACTTTTACTTTTTTCAAATTTCAAGTTTGACTATGACTAAGATCATGTGACATTCTATTTGTCTGTCTTAAACAAAAAAAACTTTGGAAACTTCTCTCTCACGAAATGTTTCTGATAAAACTCAACCTGAATTTTCAGCAATGATTAAAGTTTGAGATAAAATAAAAACAAAAGAAGAAACTTGGTACAGCTTTGAAAACGTCAATAAGTCAGTGTTGTTTTTCAGAGTTTAAAAAATGTACTTTTCATTCACACTGGCTCCATAAAGATTTTTGCTTCATATGCGATAAAATATTTACCAGAATACTTTTAATTATAATTAGGTATACATGAATATAATAAAAATGAGCTATTATCAATTAACATTAATTTGTATTTACCGCATGAGCTTTCTGGTGAAGTGTGTCAATAAATATTTTATCATCAAGGAAATTTTTCACCTTTCTGCTTTGTCTATGATGAGTTGCCATTCTAGTAATGCGGAAGAAAAAAAAGATTTTATTTTGCTAAATTTTCTTTATTTATAGTTCATAGCCTTGTTGTAAGAGTCATGAAGTGAAGAGATTAAATATAATTCCATGTTGTGTTAGCGTCAGTAAAAAAATACAATGCTGTCATTCAAACTTTTACAACAATATTTACAGACATAGACACATAGATGAATTATACTTAATAACGCATATATAGATTCCGTTAAGTCGCAATTCATTATTATTTCAAGACATTTGTTTTAAGTCGCGGTAATTCCAAGGTTTCCAAATAACTTTTGAGACACAACGTTCGTAACTCGTAACACAGCAAATTCGTTCTGCTGTGTAAAAAATAATGAAGAAAAACCATTTTGTTTACATATGCACGTCTAAATAAATATCAATACAAGGGAAATGTATGTGAGTAACAAAAAATATAAATTGCTAATGAATTGGAGCAAAAATAACAAACAGAAATATTTGGTTAAATTTTAATCTAATTTTATCGATTAAATTAATATAAATATACACAGTACTACTCAATATACATCTGCTTTTGTATTGGTCCAATTTCGTATATGTTTGAGCGTGAAGCTTTTTGCCTCGTATAGTATAGTATAGTGAGACATGGTGGTCGAGAGGTAGCGCTCTCGACTGTCATGCCGATGGTCACGAGTTCGAATCCACACGAAGGTGAGGATTTGTTCTTGGGGATTCCCGAGTCACCCAGCTCCGAATGGGTACCTAACTAGACAATAGTTAGGCGGCTGGGGTAATGCGTGGAACCCCTATAGCCGTGGCCTGTGACCGCTGCATCACTTGCCAACAGATCATCTCTCATGGTCTGTGGACGCAATTATCTTCTGCATAGAAGGAGCGTCTGTATATCTAAGATAAGATAAGATAGTATACAAACCTTTGTTAGGAATATGACCTACTTCTATGAGGCCGTCTATAAATGACATCACGCGATGTTGGCAGATTTTTACCCCCCCCCCCTTTCCCGCCTTGTCCCACTACTTCACAAAAACTCAGAATCCCCTCTCCAATACGACCTCTCCAATACGACTTCACAAAAATATGAAGAGGCCCCCCCCCCCCCCCCCCNGACGCGTGCCATCTTGTATGTACGGCCCCAAACATTACGTTACAAGTTTCGACTCTCATCCTCATAAAAACCGTATTTTCTATTTGAAAATAAGCATGTTTACAATCACTTTATTCTCATCAAACATGTATTATTTGTAGGGCTGCGGAAATTAACGATTAATTTCTCGATTAATCGGTAAAAAATTCGATTATTATGACGCCGTACATCTTACTTATGGCTTTAATCAAAATTATCGATTAATTATTCGGTAATTTTTCAAAAGTTAACCATTAAATTAAAATTAATCAATAACAGCCCTAATTATTTGTTTAGTGTAAGGCTGCACTCTAATATCGTAGCACTAGTGAAGCCATATAAAACGTCATTAAATGAATTGAAAGCAATCAACTATTTAATTGGAACTTTTTTTTAAAGGTTCAGCGTTTCTAAAACACCTCCCCCCCCCCCGCTCGTCACACATCGTCACAAATGTGTGACCCTCCCTCCCCCATAGGTGAGTGAAGTCATCTATGCACGACTCCTATGAGTCAAAATGCCACATTTCACATCGTCTCTTACAATCACAGCTCACCGCGCAATACTCAAGTGTGTAACTGCTACTATACAGTCATCTATCTGTTCGCGAAAGGACCCTAAATTCTCACATGATTTTGTGTTTTTTCTCATAATTAAAAAAGTAAATTCACTTATCTTGATTTCTAAGTAAGTTAATGAGAGAAGCCAAGCAAAGAGGGAAAAGAGAGTTTTAAAAAAGTTTTGACAAAAAATCACGTATATATTAGACATAACTAAAAGTATTGATTATGTTCAATATAATATGCACCGCGCGACAAACAATTACAGTCTGAACGTGACTGAACTCCCCTTGCTTTAAAACATGGGGATGTGGTCATCGATGGCGGGAGTGAACTCCTGTACCTCTGGAGCTCAACTATGGCAGACGGCTACATAGAGATAAGCTAAAAATTCAATGTTTAAATTACGGTAATTTTGATCGATCTGAAATTTTGGTACAATGCATTGTCAGGTGACACAAGTCTATGTGCAAGGTTTCAGCTCAATAGAATCACGGCAAGTGGGTCATTTTTCAATTTTGTTTTTCCGCGGCTTTGACCTCGACAGAGAGAGTTCACGACAAGACGGTGAAGTTAATGTAAGGGATTTTTAAAAAGGGTTAGGATCACCATGCATTTGAAAAAAAAGAAATTGTTATATAAGATGAAATTGGCGTGCGTATCGCGGGACTTATGGGCCTTCCATAAATAACGTCACGCAATTTTAACCTTCCCTCGACCTTCGTTACACTTAGTCACAAAAACTTAGACCCCCTCCAAAATGACGGCACAAAACTGTACCCATCCGCCCCCCCCCCCCCCCCCCCCCCAAAAAAAAAAGCATTATTTTCTATTTGAAAATGAGCATGTTTCAAAAGACTTTATTGTCCTTTTAGTACGTATTTAGTGTAAGAATGCGCTCTAATAACGTAACACGCTTGAATCTTTATAAAACGTCATGAGACGTCACGTTACATTTCTTACCCGCCCCCCTCTCGACACACATCGCCACAAATGCGGGAACCCCCCCCCCCTTTTTTTTTTCCTGGGTGCGTGACGTCATTTATGGACGGCCAATTAATTGGAAGCATGCTAAGAATAACGATTTCTATGATTGTAAAATACAAAGACTCTATTAAATGGGAAAATCTGGTTAAATCGATTAAAAAACAAAGGTCAGGTACAGTAGAACATTTTGAAAATTGCTTATGATCTGGAAAACAGGAATAAAGAAAACAAATGTTTAAGATCTTTTACTTACGAATTTTAGTATAAAGCAGTATTTAAATTATTTTATACAACCACGTCAATGAATATATACATTGGTAAATAGCAAATTGATTTTTTTTCATGGGAACGGATTAATTTTCCCCCCTCTATTTCTGTGATAAAATTACGCTTAGTATACGGGGCTTTTGGTATACTTCCAAGCGTCTAGAACGGATTATTTTATCTGTTACAGACGCTCCTTCTATGCAGAAGATTATCTGTGTAACAAAAACAGAAAAAAAAACACCGATAAGAACGTTTACCGATGTACGACTGTACATGGGACGAAAACCTTTTATTTAGTCATTCTCAGCGGGCTATTCCAAATCCTGGAAAAAAAGTTGGCTGCCTTCCACACCCACTCGCCCTGCTTGCGTACGTAATATGTGGGTGTCGCCCATGACTTTGCAACATGCTGTTCATTCGCGTGGTTCTGAATTCTTCGTGGTCTAGTTTTGGTCTGTTCTCCACCCACCCTCTTAATTCCTTTGCACTATTTATGAGCACCTCTGCGGCGTATGCTACGCCGTGGGCATCTAGTATCGTATATTGTCATATATGGGTTTCTTTTTTTGATAAACATCTTATTATTCGTGAGTATACCTTAGGGGCCATCCATAAATGACGTCACGCTCCTTGGGGGGAGGAGGGTCACACTTTTGTGACAATGCGTAACGGGGGGGGGGAGGGAGTTGAAATCGGCCAAAATTGCGTGACGTCATTAATAGACGGCCCCTTAGCCAATTAATATAGAGGTGTCACTAGTGTTGGTGTCCCATGGTGCGGTAGCTCGTGGTGTCTCCACTCACGACTACCCCGATAGACCTCCGAGTCTGCCAGTGCAAAAAAATGGAATCAAACGGTATTTTAAATTCCCCCTGTGATAGTGTCACCCAGTGCGTTCCGCACTCCCTGCACTCCCCTAGTGACGCCTTTGACCTAGTAAAAGTCTTAATTATTCTAGGAGCAATGTTTTTTTTTTTTAATGTAATTTTGGGGGCTAGCCTATACTATAGATTTTATGGTTTACATTCTTAAAAGTAAAATAAACCTTGGCGATTTAAAACAATAACTTACTTATAGTTTCAATTATTATCAATATTTTCTGCTTGCTCCAAAAGAAGTAAGCATGACGTCTCGATAAACAAAAAATTTAAATAATTTAATAAGACCGGTTCCAATTGTTTCATTGCAATGCAAATCCTTAACTACAAAGACGTCATTTCCGTTCAGAATACACAATTTTTATGGAATCATACTGTCATTTTCTTTCCAACTCGCACACACCGAATTTCCTCACTCAAAATATGTTGATATCATTGACAAACCACCTTGGATATACCCAACGGACAGTCACAACGCTTTCTATCTTTGGTTTAATTTTTTAGTATCTACTGTTTGGCTATACAAAACCAATGTGGTGGACTGAATTATATAGTGATGACTACAAATAAGCTGGCCGCGTGCAAGCTACAGACGCATTTCCAGTTGGAAGAGCACCAGCTGGATGATGCTTGCGCGCACTGAATAAAAATCTAAAAATAGTTAGGAAATTACTGACACGCTTTATTCCACTCTTCTCTCCCCTTCATGGTGAAAATGTAAGAGAAAAATCCACAGAAAAAGAATTTAATTTTAACAAAAGAAACCTGCCTTTGATATAAATTTTGACTTGAATTACTATTGTTTGCCTATTCCCTTAACCCTCCTTCCTCCATCACATACACCTACTCACGCTAACATTACAAGATTGTCAAAATATGTTCAAAAGGGTTATTTTCCTGATATATTTGTGGGGTCACCCAGAGGCGTCACTAGGGTTGGTGTCTGCCGGGGCGGTCACTCATGGTGTCACCCCATCACGATTTAACCCATAGAACTCATCTGAGTTTTCCAATGCCAAATAATGGGAAAATATATACTTTTACATGCTGGTGTCGCCCCCGATGGTGTCACCAAGGGCGGCCCGCCCCTACCACACCCCCTAGTGACGCCACTGGGGTCACTGCGCATCTCTTACGCATCAACCTTGAGCTATTAATAAAGCAGCAATTTCAGTTCACGTTGATCTCAACCATTCATTAGGGGTCGTCCATAAATGACGTCACGAGATTTTGGCCAATTTATTACTCCCCCCTCCCCTCGTCACAATATTTTATTTTTTTTTGGATAGTGGGTTGGGGCGGCAAATTTGGGTTCTGCACCGGGTGGCACATACCCACGATACGCTGCTGGGAATAATTCAAATAAAAAAAATTGAATCGCCTGTTTTTGTTACTTCCCTTGATATATTCAGATTAATGACGTCATAATTTTAATTTTTTTGTTTTAATTGAAATCGACGATTAATTCATGAAATTAATCATTAATTTTTCAAAAGTTAACGATTAAATTTAAATTAATCATTACCAGCCCTAATTTCACATCATAAATCCGGACAAAGCCGGCTGGCCATAGAGCCTCCAGTTCAGGTTCCAAAAGTTTCAAAGGACCAAGGAGAGCTTGACAACTGATCAGTGCTCACAATGTGGTTGATCCAATTTTGGAACTCCTCTCTCTTGCGAAAGCCAATAAAACAGTTACACAACACAACATAACTGGAGCTACACCAACAGACAGCAATACTGACTTCCCAATTATCAATTAACTTTTTCATAGCATTCATTAACTTGATAAAATACATCAATCACTTGACATCGCATTTCAAGGGGAGCACAGAACAACATTTCCTCTTCAATGTAAACCTTTGTATGGAACTGATGCCATTATAAAGCTGCGCATTACTACTGACACCAGTGGTCTCATCAAGCTGAATAGCAAAAGAATTTACTCACATGTATAGAAGAGAATACTTGTTCCCGGACATTTTCGGCCAAAGTATAAGTCATGTCTTTCACAACTTTTGCTGACAAAGGTATTTTGAAACCCAATAAATGTCAAATCTCACTAATGTTTTGTTTCGTTGCTTAGTTTGTGAAATTGATATTTGTGCGCACTAAAAGATCTTTAAATTGTATCTTAATTTTTACCTTCTTTGATACATTTTTAGTAAACAATATCTTCCTGAGACTATGGCCAGATTAAAGGAATTGGTTTAAATCACAACCCATATATATTTTTAAAAACACATTGAAAATCAAAATTTGTTTATTTTATTTTTTGTGGATGAGTTAAAATGTAGTGAATAATTAAACATTTAAGCAAATACATTTTTAAAATTTAACAAATCAACAAGAATACATTGTATGGGAAAAGACAATAAGATAAAAAGTAAGAAAATGTCTGTTTTTAAATCTTCAGGCACCAGATAAGATAGACCAGAAGAAATGGAGCTGAAATCACAAATATGCATTAAAAAATAACATTCTTTGAACATTATTTGAAAAAGCCAGAAACGACGTCACCATAGTAGTGACAGCGCAAGGCAAGATCAATGCCTAAAGGGCATGGAGACGAAAACAGCTTGTCATAGTTTAAATTTGGGTGGTGGGGGGCACTAGCATGCTTTAAAAATAAAACATTTACTTTGCAAGTGTAATTAAATCGAAGTTGATTTTTTCTTGGGGAAGGGGGATGGGGAGGGTATTTTAGAGGAGGGATGTGGTCGCTGTAGGTTTGATAGCTGATAGTTGAAGAGGATTTGAAATCCACATATAAATTATAGATTCAAGCCATCAAAGATTTGGAATCAAATCTAAAAACACGAGTGCCCCATCATCTAGGCCCTATGTATTGTAGGTCCTATATACATACAGAAAGTTGAAAACAAAATTGTTGATTAAAATAGCTGGGAAAGTGTAACAAATTAATCAAAATTGTATTAGGGCAGCAGTGAACTATGATAGTTTCTATCAGTAAATTCATAAACCATTGTGTTAGCTCAGGTGTTTGTTTCTTTTTTTAAAAAATGGGGAACATCATCGTATAAAACAAATAAAGCAACAATTTGAATTTAAATTAAAATTACAAGCCTTTGATAACTTACACTTACATTAAACATGATCAAAAAAGAAAGCAAATGTAAATTATATTCAAGTAAAGACGACTATGAGTATGAGTAAAATAAAAACATATTTTGTTTTGCTTTATGAAATCATCTGGATAAAGATTATTCCATTTTTGAAATATTAAATTCCATTAAAAAAACTGGCAAAGTGTCATGTTCAAAAACAATCAAAATCGTTACATTAATAAATCATTACATGAACCAAACATGTCATTTAGATATCAAGGGTTCAATTTTACAAAGCATATTTGATGCTTACATTTTTTCTAAAATAATTATTTTCTCTACTCGTATTAATCTGTAACTGTAAGCATGTTAAATGGATGCTGTTAGTCATAGTGAATATTTATTTCATCAAAATATGAATGTTAACACATACTGCACTATGATACAGCTAAAGAAATTATGTCTTTGAAATATGAAGTGTTTATTTTATGTGACTGAAATAAGCAGGGTTTTTTCTGCTATATTTCAAAGTGTAAAAAAATACCAGTGTAATCCTTTTAGTTGCTTACAAAAAGAAAAGGAGATTCAAACCGTAGCTAGCTTTACTTTATGAGTGAAAGTGTTGAATTTTTGGGGTAGCTGATTATTTTGATACAACGTAACCTTAATAAAAAGAGGGCAGTTTTCTTAATCTTAGTAATTTCCATCATACTCAGCATAAATGTCAGCTTGAAAAAGACGGTTAGCATGCATCTACTTGTATTTGTATTATTTAAGTAGGTGATACAATGAATTTAAAAGTAAATTATAAATAGACATACGTTCTGTTGCATTTTTGAAAAGATTTTAGTAATGGTATTGTACAATATCCTATTGATCATTATATTTTACTTAAATCAATACCTCTCAATACCGTGAAGAAGAAAGGCAAATAATTACAATTCTTGACAATACTTATTCCATGAGTAATATATATATATATATA
>MUZC01004546.1:1444106-1473776 GCA_002072015.1 Radix auricularia | reverse complement strand
GTTGGTGTTTCTTTTACAAACAATAATGCACTCACTAGCCTTTTTAGAAACTATGAAAATCTTTATGGTGGATTACATAAATTTTAAATTTTGTGTAAACCAATTAAAACATGTTATATCCCCCCTCCCTTTTTAATAAGAAAGATTAAGGGAAAAAATTTACTTCTCAATAAGAAAGATCACTCTCAAAAATCTTGTTATGGCTTCAAAATTAAGCTTGAGTGTCATTGCTTCTATTTGAAAATCATCATGCTTTAATATTCAAATATTACAAAACCAAAACTTATTTAACATATTTCATTTCCTCATTGCTAAATATTCTTTGCCAAACACCTATTCAGCTAGTAACAATTTTTTTTTTTTAAGTAAATAGAAAAATTTAAGAAATGTTTAAAATAATTTAATAAGCATTTGAACAATATAATATAATTTTTGTAGGGATAATAATCATACTCATGGAATAATGTTTAACAAATTTTGAAAAACGTTATAATAATTTAAGTAACGGACAAAAAATTATGTTTTCATAAAACTTAGTCATTATCTGTTTTTGCTTGGTTCTCTGGGTCAACTTTTTGTTTTGAGAAAATGTTCTTCATGGGAAGCTTGGGCTTTCCAACTGATTTCTTTTTGTTCTGTGGAATACATGTTTGTAAAAATGAAAGTTAAAAAAAACTTGATTGGAATCGCACAAAAAACAATATTGTATAAAACTTTTGAATTTATTATTTTATTAGCAAATATATTATTTGAAAAACATTTTTATAGATATTTAAAATAAATTAGGTACTTATAAATGATAATTTCTTAGAAATTAACATTTTAATATATTTATTCCTGAATTTTCAAAGGCTATTAATTTATCCATATTTTTTAAAAATTTAATAAATAAATTAAAAAGAAAAATTCTGTAAGACTTTTAGTTAATGTTTTAGAATACATATTAAATTCATATAAAATTTGTAACTAAAACTTTACGAGAAATTAGTAAATGATTTAAAAAAGACACCAAACACTAATCACAAACTCTCTACTACTTGGGACAATAGAACAAGTTTTAATCAAAGATGAGAATAAAATAGAATTTCTTTTTTTGAAGCACACAATGTCAAACTTAAGTTTTTTATATTACATTGAAAAGGTTTTCATTTTTAGCTTGGAGCATAGATTTGGAAGATTTTTTCTTAAAATATTCAGTGTAGCCATCCAAAAAATGAGAATATCTTTTACCAAAGACTTATTTAAGTGAATTAAATCATTGTAATGACTTGCCATTAAAGAATGGCTCTCATGAAAAAACAAGTAAAAGGGCGTTTTTACATTTTCTAACAGCTAAAGTCACTGTAATGTCTTGATATGTGTATGTAACTTTGTCCTGCTGTCATGTCAATTTGTAGCAACACATGTGTTTAAAATGCCAGGTTGTATATCAAATAACCAGAGCTAGTTGTTTTCTGCACTCTAGACATATACTTGAAACTTTGGCTAAAATGTTTTTGTTGCCATTTCTTAAACGTTTTTTTTAATTTTTTGGTTTCAACTGAACAATTATAATAATGTTGAGATTGCATGAGAGGGGTAAATATCTTTTAATAATAATTATACTACTTTATAAAAGTTTTTGGCACTGGCACTATTTAGAGAACCTCTATTTAATTCTTCTCCAAACTTTTAAAACAATAATTAGGTGCATACTGTGCAAGAAAACATAAAGATTAGAATTTCACATAGATTCTATATTACAGATTAGTTCAACTAAAACTGAATATCATGCTGTCATTTGATATTTTATCTTACTTGGTAAATAAAAATGGGAAAAAGAAAGATAGTCATGATGATAATTTTGATTTAAATTTAAATTTGTGGCCTGTGGAATAAATCACTCACACAAATATTGCATCATATCCTCTTAATCACACATTTTAAGTTTCTGAAACATTCGTAGCTAAACCATACAAAACTAAAGACGCAAATAAAACACTTATAGCAAACAATAATGAGAGTTTTCCATCATTAAAAAAAAATTCAATCAAATTAGATGCTTAAAAAAATATGATTTGTTTTTACTTTTCACACCTCTATTCAACTCACAAAATTGTAATTAAATCAGATATCATTTGATCGAATTAAACTCATTGATTAGTTACATGTTCAGTACTCAGTACTTATTCAACTCTTTTAAAAATTGATGTTCATAAATTTCACTTTTCTTTAATTTGAACAAGTTAAGACCAAAAAAAAAAATTGCATTAAAATTCCCTTGCTGGATACAAATTTTAAATTTATGCAGCCTGGTACAAGATAATCAAATGAGTATTTTAAAAATCTACATGAGAAAAATATTATTATATTTACTAAATTATGAAATACCAAGATAGATGAATAAAGGTGTGACTAAAAATAGGGCTGTTAATGATTAATATGAATTTAATAGTTAACTTTTGAAAAATTAACGATTAATTAATCGTTAATTTTTATTAACTCCACAAATTTTTAAATTATGGTGTCATAAGTAAAATTTATCTAATGGACTCATCAAAAGTAGAAATAACACTGGAATGTTCCCTTATTTGTCATCTTTTAACAAAAAATGCAAACAGATGTGTATTGACATTATTTGGTTTAAGTGATGAGCTCGTCTTATTGACTATATAACAAACCAAGCTGGACAATCGTGCATATAGCTTTAGATTGCCTCAGCCCAAGTTTCTGATACTGTAGTGGATGTTTGGTTTGCTGGGTGATATGTGAGCAAAGTGTTAGAACCATGGTAGCAATGTTCCCTTAAAGCAGCGTGGCTGCAAAGATATTTGACAGATGCCACGCAGGAGTTTAGAATCACCGTGCAGCAAATTTTGTAAAATATTGCACTCAAATTATTTTAAAACTTTGCACACAGACCAACGAAGCTTAGATTTATAGTGAACATTGCATGGCAGGCAAGCGATTTCTCTCAATGGACACAATAACCCTTATAAACATAGCTATTTAATCTGAAATAATTAAAAAAGCACACTTTCAAGAAAGACAGAAAATGTTTTAAAATTCAAAACAATAAAACTGTTTTAGACATAAAACAATTTAGTACAACCACCAAATAGATATCGTCTGAATACTTAGATATACATTTTAATGAAATCCTCCAAGGTTTGGACATTTTCATTTTAAGCTTTACTTGACATTCCCTGTAATTTCAGTGCACAGATAATTCAAATATGATTTTAAGGCTATTTTTAGATTTTGATATTGTTTTTCTCTTGAAAAATGTTCCTTAAAGTAAAGTAATGTTTAAATGGCCAACTATCAAATCTGAATAATAAAGTTAACAAGGAAATTATAAATTTTCAAAATATGTTTAACTAGCAGAAGTACATTCATTTAAATTATTTTAACAAATGGTGTGGAAAATAGCATTCAATATCAAATTAAATTTTATATTATATATGATACCGTATTTTTTAAAAATTAGTCGTCTATATCTATGCATAAAAGTAATTCTTTTTTCATTATTATTTTATATCTGTTTACACAATGTAAAAAAATATATAAAATTATTTACTAGTTAAGTATACTTAGGAAGCTAACTCATTTTAGAGTCTAATAAATTTAAAATAATTTTTTATTAAATTTACAATTAAAAAAACAACTTACAGTAGCTATGAGTACAGCTCTTTCACGTAAGGCATTTGGTTTTCCAGCTTTAGCCGTTGCATTGAGGTACTCCAATGCTCTTAAAGACTGATCTTTGGATCTTCTTGGTTCTCCAGGCTTTCTAATATTGACTCCAAAAATATCTTCATGAAACCTGTTCTCATCCTTGATGAAATGATGATTAATATAAATTCAAGTAATTTAAATTTCTTTAATAACTGCTTTAAATAATTTGAAATGCAATAATACAGCTAATTCTTTCTTGTTTTTGTCAACAATCTTATTTCTTTCATATACTAACATTCAAGTTTTCTATAGATAGGAATATATATAATTGTTTTTAAAATTACTCCCTTATTTAGTTTTTAGTTATGATGATAATCATTAATGAAAAAGGCATACTCTAAAGTACTATCTACTGTTAGACTTATTTACAAAAATTATAAGAATACATTTCATGCTGGCTTATCTATATAATTAAAATGCTGAATGTCTCCTTACCCTAAGATTTGTGACATAATTGGCAGCAGCTTCTGGTGTCATCCCACCTTGCTCTTGTAAGACAACCTCCAGTGTTCTAGTCACATCATGAGCCATTGATACATCACCACACACATAAAAATGACCACCTTTCTTTGCAATCATTTCATGAACAATGGCTGCATTGTTCAGAAGAATGTCTTGAACATATACCTTTGAATAAAAATTTGTAAATGAGCAAATATAGTCATGATCTTGATAACATCTGAGTGAAAATTTTAAAAAAATACATACTCAACATGCTTAAAGATAATTCACTTGTAAAAAACAAATTCTGAGTAAATAATCTTTCTTTCAAGACATAAAACATTGGTAAATGAGATTTTTAATGCTGTATTGTTCGGCATTTTATTTAATTTTAATGTATAAAATTACTGATTTCATTATCCTATTATCCAAAAAAAGATGTACAATCAATGGATTTTTTTTAAAAAATGACACAAAAAACCCCATTAAAATGCATATACTACAACTTGTTACATGTGTATTTAATATATACAATTTATATTAATTTTGCAAAGGATTATGAATAAATTTGAACCTTTGGCAAATCTGGTTCCCTTGAAAGAGCTACATGATAGTTAGAGAGAACTCCAGCTTTTTCCATTTCCTCAAGTTCCCTTCCATATATATTGTCTTGATAAGCTGTCCTGCAGCCAAAGTAAAGTGACATCTCACCAAAAGGATTTTTGTTTTCTTCTGTAAAGTGATAAAAGAGATTACAAGTTTTGTTTAAATTAATTATGAATTTTAAAACTATTGTATCTGTAATTTATGCTCTTTAACAGAATGAAATCATTTTCATCTAGATTAATAAAAAAATAATACATGTTTTACATAAAAATAATATTTATTACAGAATTTTTAGTAAAATCAAAATGAATTTCTATGAACAAAATATGAATAGTGTGTAGAATAAGTACGTATGAGAATTCACATCATTTAATTTTAAATGCCCAAAAAGGTAGGGTAAATAAATTTCAAACTATCCAAAAAAAAAAGAAAAAGATATAACGTATTTTTAAAGTGGTTGATGTGTAATTTATGAAATTACAAAAAACCAATTTCTGTTGTTTATACTTACGAGAGGGCATAGTTTTCATTTCCATGTCTATCATTCTCTGTTGCCAGAATGATCTGAATGGTGCAATACCTGTGCCAGGACCAATCATCAGTATTGGTAAGGTGGAGTCATCTGGCAGGTGGAAGGTTGGTGCCCTTTAAAACAGAAATTTAAAAGTCAGATGCTAAACAGATTTTGCTAAAATACATGATATAATATTAACACTTAAGTAAAATATACTTTTGAATTGTAAATCAGATTAAAAAATACTAAATGGATTATCATTTGTATTTTCAAGTGGAATATGTTGTTCTAATAATTCATGCAAATTAGTTTTGGTTTATAACTTAATAAAAAATAATAACAACAATAAAAATAGTTATCAATTAAAATTAGATTTATTTTATCTAATCTTTGTTTTTCAGTAAAAGTGTAGATCTGCAATAGACACTCCAATTTAAAACTCGAACTGACAAACAGCATTGGGGATAGAACTTTATGTAAGATTTAAAATAACAAACATATTTTTTGTTAATTCATAGGCTAATGACAAGTAGCCTTACCAATAAAAGTGCACAATGCTATAGAAGCATCAATGAAAAAGCATGGTGGTAAGAGAAACCTCTGGTTCCCAATGATATTCATAGGACATTTGGTATAACAGGTGTACTAGAAGCCCTAAAACTAAGAGCATGCCTTTCAATGGCAATAAGCATGGTCTCATGGAATGATGTTTAATTATACAAGACAAGAAAATCAGCATCAATGGTGTCAGGAATGAGAATATAGACGCTCAAATGGCTCCAAATTTTTTAAATAGAATGGACAAGAGTGGGGAAATAACATTGGAGAGGAAATGCTGCTCACACATACAAGAATTCACTTTCATGATAGCATAGAAAGAACTGTTAGAATAGGCAGACAATTTTCATTGGAAAGTAAAGCAAATTAAAAACTATTAATTAATTGAAGATAAAAAACATATGCAAGAAGAGAAACAATTTATGAAGCCACTAAATGCGCATATCATTTTACTTTAATTTTAGTGCAATAAAATTTATTTGAATTATTTTATTCTAAAAGAAATTTTTTGTTGAATTAAGTTAAAGGGCTACAATATTTTTTTTTAAAGACATTGATGCATACAAAACATGCCCAAGATATACAGATAGTGAAAAGTGCCATTCCTAGTTTGTTACCAAAACATTCCATTCACGGCTGATAGATTTATATAACAATTACATACAGAATTGGAGTGTCTCACCTCAGCTCAAAATACATGCAACTTGTTCTTTAATTATTAAATGGTAACTTACGCTCTGACTAAACAAGGTACAATTGTTCCTGTAGAACAACGATTCAGCCAAGAGGAACAGACTCCTTCATGAATAGGGCCTGCACCATCTACAAAATGTAATTTATTCATCATTACCAAAAGTTTGCTTGAAATCATTGTAAAATGTTTATTAGTTATGTCTTATGCATGTTATTTCAAAATGATTGCCTTGAGCTCCTACCATTTATATTACATTTATTGTACCTTGGGTTCTGAATTTCACCACAGCAATTGTTGCATGAACTTCCCCTGGATGCATCTGAGGGGAGGAGCTGATGCTGTAATAGCGTTGTTGCAGCATGGGTAGTTGGGTCAGCAGAAGTGAAGGAGGAACTTTGAGGGAAGAGAACTGATCCAAAACTTCAAGAATATTTGGGCTTAGATCATACTTCCATTCTTCATAAGCTTTAGAATCCTAATATAGAACAATAAGATACACATTCTTTTAAAATATGAGAATTATTATTAAAATTTAAATTGAACAAATTCACATGTAAATAGAATAAAAAGGGATGTATTTTGATAAAAAAATATTAAATAATTAGAAAAAACTACTAATTGTATGTTTGTTAACATGTTTAGCAGTTAACAGTTAAAGTGACAAAACACAATTTTGCTGTTTGAGGGAGACATTTTGTTTAAATGGATTTTTTTAAAAATGAAATTGTAATATTAATAGTTCACTTTTAAAAACTTGTAGAAATTTCAAAAATAATGATTTAGTTAACTCACTGTAGCTAAAACCTCAAGTCTCTCTTTGTCAATGTCTCTGGTGGCTTGAGTTGCCAAAAGTTGAAGTAGGGCTTGTGAGGGGGGTGTGATTACATCTAGAATGTAAGTGAAAGCTAAGCGCATACTACAGATTGGCATCTTCTCAAACTGCGTCCAAGTTTTGTTTGTCCCTTTAAAAAAAATCCAGTAGGAAAAATTACAATCGAAGATATACTATTAGAGGACATAAAAATTTCATCTTTCAAAATGTTTGTGCTCATGAAATAATTGTAATAAATGATCTACAAGGTTCTGTGGGTAGGAATATANTATATATATATATATATATATATATATATATATATATATATATATATATGTTAAAATATAGGACAAAAATATAATATTTTATGAACAGACCAATGAAGGGTAAATATCAACATTAATGACTTTATCTTTCAAGAACTTTTAATACAAAAAACACATATAGTGGACATTATTGATATGACATATTTAAGATGGGCAGGCTAACATGTTTTAGTTAAAATGCATAATTTAATAAATTTATTTCACACTGTGTGCTTATGATGAAATCTACCTTTTTCATTATTTTGGAATTTCACATTTGTTTACGTTTTTTTTTTTTTTGCCAAATATTTTGAAGTGTTGAGTTAAAATTTGGCAGGCAGCTTTTTTTTTTTTAGGTACTGATTTTACCTGATTTTTTCATGACTTTAAAGGCTCATGATTCAGCAATGTTTATGAAGTTTTAGCTAGAATTTTTCATTAAAATTAACAAGAAATGAATTATAATTGGTTGACAAATTATCTTTGTAATGTTTGCTGTCATCTGTCTTGCAATATCAACAAAAATACATTGTATTAACACCATGTGCCAGTCTGCTTATTAGTTGCTTTTTGATGTTTGAACATGCTAAATAGCTTTGGACTAGGTTCATTCAAGTAGTTTTTTCTTATTTAAGCAAACATTCATTTCTATAAAATTTGTTGTTTTTGGAGTTTCAAATTGAATATTAAGAAAAATATGAATTAGACAAAAAAAATTTATGGTATTGAGTGCTAGAAAAAGGATAAGTTAAAAAAATGTACTTACCTAATGGTGTTGTCACTTCATTTAAAAACTCGGTGCGTATCACTTGGTCTGGGGGAGGTGCATTGTGTAACCTTACAAGAATACCATCAACAATTTCTGGAGAGTTTGCAGGGAAAATGCCCACATGATCACCTGGGACATACATGAGTTCTGAGGCACCTTGTGTGTTCAGTTTGACTAAAATGGTTTGACGACTGCAATGAATGAATACAATTATTTCAAAATCTTTGAGCTCTCATAAAGGTTTAAGAAATGTTAGGAAAAAATAAATTCCCAAAGGAAATCAAATATTTAATTTTTTAAAAGTTATAATATAATTTAAATTTACTCAGAATCATGGGCTTGGAGTTGAATGCGCTCTGTCAAAATACAAGGCATTATCCTCTTTCCATGAATCTTGGATAATACTGAAATAAAAGTAGATAAGTTTTAAATTTAAAAAATGTTACCTTATGTAAATGATGATTGTATTACACAATTGATGTTACTTGTGTATTGAAGAGTTTAGTAAATTTCATAGAAATAAATAATTTTACTAAAATTTATTAGTCAGGTTCTGAAATTTTTTATAAGTTTAGAAAGGATAAATGAAAAATCTTTCTTTAAAAATAATAAATGTAAGATAAATACCTTCACATGTGTCAGGATCTTTGCCATTGTCCACTGGCATAATCCTTACTTTGTTATGTGACCAGCTATGGTCACTATTGTTCAGTGCTCCTGTAGCCTCATTAATATTGACATCATCACCAAGACAGAAAGTCTCACATGCAGCCTAAGTTTAAAAAAAATGTTTTTTTTAAATTTACAGTCAGTATGTTAAAATGAGTGTAAAAATTGTATCATAACATAGGGTTATCTGCAGAAATTTTTTTAAAATTTATTTTTATTGTGAATGAAGAACTAAATTTGACCAATCTCAACATTTTGCTTTAAATGAAGCAATTCTTAAAGTTATCAAACATGACTACTATATGGTGCCAATGAAAGATAACACATCAATTAGCCCTATGAACATAATAAATTAATTTAACATTAACATTGACGAAATACAGTCATGAGCAATGTTCCATTGAAGCTGCCCTGCTACTCATGTATCTGACCAGCAATGCATAGCAGTTTAGAATTACCATCCAGGAAATTTTGATAAAGATAATGAAATATATGTGTTTGTTGGGTTTAAATTGTGCACAAATATGCAAAGGCTGTTCATCTTTGCACCCAAGGTTTTTTTTTTACTTTGCACATGGACCAGGTAACCTCAGAAGGAACATTGAACATGAGTAAATTAAATTTTTCATGATAAATAAAATGTGCATACTGTAAAGACTCCCTCAGCCCATGTCCTGAAACTCTGCTCCTGGCCACACAACTCATCTCCAGTACCAATGTCAAATATTCTTTCTGCTCCAAGTTCTTCAAGTATCTTATCCATGTAATTACCAAATGCAGCAAAGTGGGGATAAGCTTTGGATCCAAGAGCAAAAACTGAAAAGCTGTTCAGAAATTTCAAAAAAAGTATTAGGGCTGCGATAATTAAAGATTAATTTCGCAATTAATCGGTAAATATTTTATCAATTAAAATTATTTAATCAATAAAATAGCGATTAAAATTAAATAAAATGTTTTAACATTTTTTTCTATTATAATAAATAAATAATTATTAATAATTAATAATACTTTGATTTTTTAAAGTACAAACTTCTCCATTTAAAAAGAGAGATTTTTAAAGTGTGAACTTTAAAACAGGCTGTTTTTATAAGGAAAATGATATTAAAAAGTTAAACATTGTTATTACTTAATTAACAGTAATAAAATTTAAATTCATTGATATTATATCGAACTACTTGTATTTAAAGAAAAAATATAAATTGCCTGTTTTTGTTTCTTCCCTTAAAATTTTCAGTTTACGCGAGTTTAATGACGTCATATATCTTATTTTTAGCTTTCATCAAAATTATCGATTAATTATTCAGTAATTTTTCAAAAGTTAATGATTAAATTTAAATTAATTGATAACAGCCTTAAATTATTTTAAAAACATTCTGTTTTAACTGTTGATGTTATTTGTTTTAAAGAATTTTTGCACTGAAAGTGTTATTTTTAAAGTTTATCACATTTTAAGCTTTAATATTTACATATATTTTTTAATTAATTGCAAGAAGCTTACAAATTATTTTATTATTCTTTTCCCATGAAGTGTTGATGTTTTAAATACTGATTTTTTTTAGATGTAGATAAAAAATAAAATTACCGAACATTGCCAAGAGGACCATTCACCATTGCCAATGAGTTTGTCTTGTTCAATTGATCACCATCTAATGAAACTTTTCTATCATTGAAAATGCTCATCCTTACATAAGTGGAGTGTGAGCTGCTTCCATTTAATTCTCTGAAATAACATTAAATTTGTAGTTATTTTTTTACATTAAATATTAGAATGTTTAGTACTTTGATTGATATTTCCAAACATTATTTATGTGCTTTTTTGTAATGAAATCATTGAGCAAAGATTTTATCTTAAATTTTATAATATGCAGATGCTCTTTCTATTTAGAATGTTTTTATTTAAACAACAGCAAAAATTTATAATTTCAAAAATGATGCTGTACTGAAACTTACCCATTCATGATTTCATTTTTTTCCTTCATATCAAATAAACTTTTTGATACAGCCTAAAATGAAAGAAAAAATGGGTTTGTTTGATGCTGTAGCAAACTAAATATCTGTAATTTTATTATTTTAACAATCACTCTCTCAAAATTTTTTTTTTCTAAAATCAGAATTCTTAAAAAAGGAGGGGGGAAAATGCCCCCAAAAGCAGACCCCTAAAGTTGGAAGTTTCATTTTAAATGCCAATAAACCATCATTAACTTTTACACTATGATAAATGGTAAAATCTTCATAAAAATTTATTTTCATATGGTTAGTGAAAAAGAATTGGTTAAAACATAAAAGATATTGTAAATAATTACCAGTCCATTTTCTGGAGGTTCACCATTGCCAAAAGTACTAGTAACAACCAAAACCAATGATTCATGCTCTAAAGAGCTCACATCATAATCCTCCATACACAGCGCCTGGTTAAAAAGGTTTTAATGGTTTCTTTTTTACTATTTAGCAACAATTGGCATCTTTAACTGAATGTATATAGTTATTTACATTAAATGATGATTATTGCGACAAATATTTCTTCTTTATTAGAATTTATAGTTCGAACACATTAAGAAAGAACACTTTATTTTATTTTAATCTATTTAATATTCTGAACTTGTTTACACAATTTAAAAAATATAATCGCTTTATTTCATATTCAAGGTAGCATTTTAGGTGAAAAAAAAGCATTTATCTTTTCGTATGTAATAAATTCATTACATATTTGTGAGTGTTGTAAATTTTGTAAAAATTGTTTATTACCTTTGCATCAAAAGCATGCTTGAATATCTCACATAATGTGTTTGCAAACCTCTCAGATTTGCCTGTCTCAGTGGCATACAAGATGGTACATTTGACACGTCTTGCTAAAGCCTTTCCCATTAGCCTAGCTGAAAATTTGACTGCCCTAAAAAAACAGTTGAAATAAAATTTGTTAATTAATTTGGAAAAAAAATGTTTATATATTTTAAAATTTAAATAACATTTTGATTTTAAATATTTTAGTATCTTAATTTGGTTTTAAATAAATTTGTATGAACACAATATTAAATTTAAAAAGTGACATGATATTAAAGTTGTTAACCAATGGCATATCTATACAAGCTAATTTTTACACATATTAAAGAACTTTGTTATTTGGTACATTTTAATGTCAGAAAAATACTTTTAACTACCTGGCCAATTCTTTAAATCCAAATTTTCTCTTAGGTTTGTCAGAAGTCTTAGGTTTATTTCTATCTTTTTTCCATACATGGGTCTTCCATGCATCTTCCTTTTACACCAAAATATAAAAAGGAAACAGCTTTATTTATGTAGATTATTTAATTTTAAAAGAAAATTATTTAAGTTTTTTATCCAGGGCTTGTAATAATATCCCTTAAGCTAAATTTAACACGACTTTAAAAAAAACAACACTACCTCCATTTTATTAATAAATATTCCATGTCCAATCAACTACATTTTTATGATAAATATTCTCTGCTTAAATTACCATTTTTTATGAAAAAAAAATCTACAGATTAAAAATTCAAAGGATGTATGGAAGAGTAATCAAAATTGAAACATTATGGTATAATTACCCGGATAAATTGAAAGTTAACTATGCAATGATTGGTAAATTTCAATGTAAATTATTGTAAAGCAAGACAAACCTGATATTCATATGAAGGCTTGAGCTTGTAGAGCAACATTTCTTGGTGGAAAACTTCTAGAATAGAGCCGCTCATTGGTGGCACCACCCAGACCCAATCACCTGGACACCCACCTCTCAGTTTGTGCTCATTCTCCATGTGTTTGATAAATGATTCACTTGCAGCATGATGGTCCGTAATGGTCACTCCACTTGTCTATTCAATGCAAGTCGAATTTAAAGTAATTAGTTGATGAAGAGATGAAATACTCTTAAATAATTTATAAATAATTTTTATTGTCATACTCATGCCCCTTTTTTTCCATAATTGGTTTTGGAATAATGCTTAAAGTTTAAAAAATAAGTAAATAACTTCTTTGAGACTTTTTTTTCAGCTGCAGATTAAACATTTCTGCCACAAATTAAAAACGAAGTAAGCTGAATGTGTTTGAATATTGTAAAGTGATCTGTAAAAAATGTCTCAAGTATGTTGACCTACCTGAAAACTGTGGAGCACAGCTACATTGACCTCCACCAATACTCTGTCCTTCCAAAGGGATGAACTCTTTCTTACATCCAGACCCATTTTTAAGGCAATAGGCTAAGTATGAGGAAATGAGTAATAAAATAAATAAAAATTTATTTGCGTTTGGAAGCTGATTTTTTTTAGCGATGGCAACTTTTGTTTATTTTGATGGTAAGATGAACTATGACTTATATAAAAAAAAAAAGCTGCACGATTAAGTCAGCCAGACTTTGTAGACCAAAACTTGTACAGAAGCCGGTGAACTGATGTTTTCGGCAGTTTATCAAGTTTGAAAAGGGAGACATTATATCATTAAATGTGAATTATTCCCCTTTCACCAAGAAATTTCTTAGTACCAACACAAATCAATAGGCCGATGTTTCATTTAATGCACTAATTTCTTTAACCGTGGTAATTGAACTTTTTAATTTTTTAAAAATCAAACACACAACATCAAAATCAAAACGAAAAAAAACAACAACATAATGACATGGAACTGAGAAGATTGTTTATGGGCAGGAGCGGCGTTTGAGGGTGACAACTGGGGCGACTGCCCCAGGCCCCGCGCTTAGGTAGGCCCCGCGTTTCGGTCCTGAACATGTCTCGTCCTGGTTTACACTCTGTGACCTATACATGCAGAACCAAAGAGTGGATGTTAGAACTTGTAATAATTTAATAAAAAGGTGACACGCGGTATTAAAATTACACAATAATCAAGATATTTCATATTTTTAAATACCATAGCATACTGGTGCTTAGCGATCTTTACTAGTACTCTGGCCCCGCGGGGTCATTGCTGGCACTAGGCCCCGCGCTTACCTAACGCCGCCACTGTTTATGGAATAAAACTGTCAACAGACACAAATTAAAACACAACTTCATGTGCTGGGGTTTTTCTTAGTCCATTTCATTGGTCTCACCCCCCCCCCCAGGAATTAACGCAATGTCAATCATCTTTATAAACAAATGTTACACGTTGAAAATAAAATAAATTCCTTATCCCGCCATCTTGCGTCTAAAAAATATCAGCTCTCATCTCGACATTGTGAAATCGAGCTAATTCGTTTTCCAATTCATTTTCATGTACATTAACAAAGGCCATGAAGTAAGTGTGTATATTGAATCAACAAGCACATTTTCCATAAATCGATGTTAGTGGGGTAATGTATCCTTGGGAGAAAAGGTCAAATTTTAATGTCGAGGTCTTTCAAAAAGGGGGCGGGGCTCAGCAATCACACATCATAGGCGCCCCACCTTTTATTTCTTAGTCCCATGACTAACAAAACGGACACTGATTTTTAGACATTTTAAAGTATATTTTTGGAAAAGTGGAGTCAGATTCCAGTCAAATCTATCAATGTCAACTCGCAGTTTGATAGCCAGCACTTTGTGCTCGATACCTTGACCTTGACATGATCGATGTTCGTTTCACTGTTGTTTACAGCTCCGCGTAATCTAAACGACTGCCAAATTTATCAGCCTTTGTATTATCAACATGTTAGAGGGAGGCCATGTAATCTGGAGTAGGGGCATACTACAGGAGCACTCGATGCCTTTCTGTGATTGCTCCCTGCGATCGAATTGTTGTTTTAAAAAATTGAACTAGATCTCACTTTGTTTAATTAATCAGCAGCTATTGAGCTTCTGAGGCAGCACTCCAAGTCGAAATTATCACCCTCTCTCTTTTTTTTTCTTTGGGTGAATATTTTACAGCATACGTATGCTTTGGAATAAGTCCAAATTGGAAAACGTCCTGTTTAGACCCGAAACATTTTACTTGGTAAACGACCTTCATTTGGAATACGACCCGCGTGAGTGCTAGAACTTGTTTTTGAGTCAAGATGACACATTGCGCATGCGTAGATGCCACATGCGATACACTTGTGTTAGTACGGTGAGATACTCGCGCAAAAACTATCAATTTCCACGTGATTTTTTGGGTTTTTTTCTCGTCATTGTTAGTAAATTCACTAACCATGAGTTTAAAGAAAGTTAATGTGAGGTGCCAATCAAAGGAAAAAATAACGGTTAGATTTACCCATGAGGTGAAAATAGCGACTATTAAAGAGTATGAAAGTGGCATGGGTGTCAGGACTTAGTAACGACGATTTCTATGATTGAGAAAAAACAAAGACGTTATTACAACGGTTAATGTAAAGGTGATGAAATATATTCACAAACAAAGATCAGGGATATTAGAGATTGTCGTCAATCTGGATAACAGAAAAACAGAACAAACTTTCGTCAAAGTTCTTTTATTTATATATATATTAGGATTGAGCAGTGTTTAAATTATTTTATACAACAACGTAAATAAACGAATAATATACCAGTAACAAAACGATTTTTTGATGAGAAAGGATTAATCATTTCTTACGGGCAAAAAATATTTCGTATACATCATGAAATATATAAATCCAAGATTTGAAACAGATTAAGGAAGAATATTGAGGTAAGGTAAAACTGAATTTCCTTTGCTTATAAATCTGTGATCAATGGAGTAAACCATCGCTATGAATGACCATTTAAGATTATAATGAGGGAAATGTGTAATATTTTGAAACACATAACGTTTCGCATCTTATTGGTTGCTTTGATTTTATCTCCTTCCTGCAATCCTAACAGCAACGTTTCTCCCTAATGGAAATGGTTATATTTGTTATCATTCAACTTCGTTTTTTTTATTTTATAATATAAGAGAAGTACAGGGTGATTAAATGAAGCGAATAATATAACCCCCCCCCCCAACCCAACACACAGACATAAAGTAAAAACATAAAAGGAACAGAGGGGAAAAAAAAGAAATTAAATACTCTAAGAGGAAAAAAAGGAAAGCGTACAGTTAAAGAGAAACTACTCTGGTTGACAAATACGCTAAAGAACCATAATCCTGTTCAAGTGTTTTACGGGTGCTACAATCAAAACTGGATAATTTATAACGTCCCCTTGCGATTTCTGGGGCGTTTGTAATGAGTGCTTTGTTTGGATCTAATCAGGTACTCTAGAAACGGGTCACGTGGTCCATGTTGAAAGAAAATGGCATTTTGCGGATGTCAGTTGCGCTATTTACATCCTAAATAGTTTTAAAACAATTTTTTTTAAGGGTTGTGAATCGATCAGGGAAAATAAATATTGTTATAAAATTCACTTCAAACAAAATCAAATTAGAGTTTTGAAATCACCAGAACGTAATTGTATTAAAAGAAGTCTTTGGCTGTTGTCGACTTAAAGTCAACGTATTGTTAGTGAGATACTTAATCTGTCAGTACCAGGAAATGGTGTGAACGTTCAGCTTTGCTGTTATCGTGCAGGTTGAAAAGATTAAGTGCTGTCAAAAGTTTAGCGACTGCTTTCAGGTTTCTAAACGTACGATTGCAAGTGTTAAGTAACTGACATCAGTCCAGTTGCTGCTATTTGAAGACCATTCTCCAGGTTTGCTGTTATTTCATATATCACTAAGTAATCAAATCCAAAATTTATCATCGCATTTTCTATTTAAAAACGACAAGTGTATTGCACATGATAGCTCAAGTTCTGAACGAATAGAAGTGGGATTCCGTAAAGACATTTGGTTAGACATGATCGGCCAGAAAATGAGATTTCCAATTTCCAAGAATATTAATCGACTATATTACCTTTTGACGTCATCCTGTTGATTAAAACTTAACACATGTTTATACCGTTATCTTTAGTTAATTTACAAACAGTCATATTTTTTTTTTACAGCATTCACACTTTTTAGATCTTCAAGTATTTTATCATTTGACACGTTATGTTCACAGTTGCCTAGATTAAGTTTTTGTATGTTAATTTTATACGTTCGTTTCCATAAGCAATAGCAAGATAAGCACGAGATGAGGTTGGGGACACATACCACATTTGAAGGTGCCAAGAAAGATAATCCTGGTGGATGTGAGTACAGATTTTTTTTTCAAACATTGGGCATTCGCTGAATCATCTCCCCATTAACAATGTCATAAGTAACGTGATAGTGCATGGTTTAGCCATTGTCTCGGCAAAGATATTTTAAAGAATTAAAATAAAAATTTATTACATCACCGCCCCTCCCCTCCCTGCTACAATGAGTCCACATAATCATCTAATAACACTGTACGATAGAAATATGCAAATGAAGAAAAATAATGGGAGTAATTTTGGATTTTGACAAAAATATTAATGAAAACTAACAGTTCTTGTTGTTTTAGGGCCCTAGAGACAAGACAAAGGGCTATTCTAATTACAATGAAATCCATACATAAACTTCAAAAATAAAACACTATACATTTTTTTACTTAACGTGTCAATTTTTTTTAAAAGCTCACTAATTTTTTTTTTAAAAGTTTCATTGCTTTTTTGACAATTAAAAAAAAATGTCCTTGTTATTAAATGTGCCTAGTTGACTTGTCCAATAAATATTTTATTTTAGAAAATAAATAAAATATAAGTCAACACCTAAAAATATTTAAAACACACCCGCAAAAATATACCTCTGTTAGATATTAATTATATATTTTTTTATAAGATAATTAATTAACAGATTTAAATACTAAACTTTAGCTTCGGTTGCCCCTGGGAGTTTGTCCGCCTTACTTAAGCCCTTATCCTAAGTCCTAAGACTATGAGAATTAGGCCAACACAATGCTCAAATCAGGAACCGAAACTCTTTGGACGCATTCTACTTTTTAGAGTGACTTGACACAATGGTTCCTCTGTTTCTGTGATGTCACGTGACGAAACAGCACGTGATACGTCATACGCCTGTTGAAGACGTGACCTACAGCGTCATCCGATCAACGACGCTGCACCATGGAAACGACGACAACACAATCACATATTTATCTTGATAAACGTCACAGCTTTGAAGGCCTCGGCCATGATTTATTCATATCTCGATTTACTTTAGTTTCATTGAGGTTACCGAGACGGAGTCCCTTGATTGCCAACCAGTTCGGGGGCAGTCAAGAATAGTTTTTTTTTATCTTCAAGTGGCAAGAACTTCAGAGTTGCCCTTGAAAAAAACTTCTTGAAAAACGTTGACTTTAAAAAGAGTTTCTTGTCTTTTTGTAGAGAAATTAATAAATAAAAATATTTTTAAATTGTCAACGTATTTTAACCAGATACAATTTTTTTTAAAAAAAATATTTTTTTTTAAAACGCTTTTACTGTTAAGCAAGGCCTTGTCTTAGTGATTGCGGGGCCCTATGCGGCTTATTATGCGAAACGGATTGTGCCGGGCCTAATTTAGGTAGGTACTAATGCAGTGGCGTAGCGAGGGGGGCAGGGGGAGGCAAATGTCCCCGGGCGCCACGTTAGGGGGCGCCAAAATGAGTATTAAAACTCATTATTTAATTTAATTTGTATGTAAATTAATATATCCCAAATACGTTTGCAAGATTGAATATTGGAGCTCCAAAAATATCTTTATTACAAAACAGTTGGTAAACATGATTTTGGCACCCCTATTGAGCGTTAAGGGGCGCCATTCTACTCATAAATAAATGACACATCCACAATGTAGGATTGCTGATGTGGTTTTTTTTAAATTAAAAAAACTGTGAGTTGATGGGAGTGAGCAGTAAGAGACCAATACGATTCTTTTAATAAAGCTACCAGAGACGACACTAAAAGCAACCAAAATGATTAAGACAAGAAAAAGGAGTGGCTTAAAGCAGTGGTTCTCACCCTCTGAAGATTTGGCAGGTGGTCCGTGAGCAAAGCATGAAATTTACGCACTGTAGGTTTCATCGAGAAAGACTAGCAAGTAAAAGAATTAACGCAGACTTAAATATATTTCTGATCTGGCCATAATGGTTTTTAATTTTATCAAGCTCTTCAATTAAATTCTCGTCTCTCTGATTTCTTATGCTCGAATATGAATCTTGAACACTAACAGTTACTAATGTATACTGAAGTTCGCTGGTTATCAGACTTTTTGAACTACGTGATGACGTAAGAGAGTTTCATGTAGAAATAACTCAAAACTTGTTGATCATTTTAACCATGGCTAATGGGTTGCTGTTCTGGCTTACTTGGTGTCACGGATGACCAATTTGCCCTTGTAACTTGTTGTTGTGAGTTGCGCACGGTGGTGTGTTTGATGTTTGCTTTTGTGGTATTTAAAGTTATTGGTTAGTGGTGCGAAAGCGTGCAAAGTGATTGTGTTGTTGACGTCATTTGTATATGTGTAGAAGTTTAGAGAGTTTTGTGGGTGTTGGTTGTTGTGGCAAGGAGAAACGCCATTAAAGTTGTTGTTTATTTCAAGCAGTGTATTTCTTGTGTAACGGTAATTGTATGAATCTTTGAGCAAGCAGTCAAGATTAAGTATTAGGACGCTTGTGACACTTGGCTGCAATTTTTGAAAAACTCGATAAACTTAATTCAACTCGGCAAGGAAAGCAGATACATTATATAACTCTCAGTGACAAAATGTCTGCTTTTACGAAAAAGCTTGATCTTTGAAAAAGAAGATTATTTCAAGGTAACTTTGAGATGTGTGATAAATTGTACGAAATCACCGAAAAACCAGAAAATTCATAAATAAATAAATAAACCACTGTTGATTTATTTGATTTCTTGTCATATTCAATAAATGCGGGGCCAATTTTATTTTTTCTATTTTGATATTTATCGTGGGTTTCCAGTCCTAATCTCGAACACAATGAAGATGAAATTACCAACATCGTAATTAAACCAATTCATTGAACTGACTAGTGATGACTCTTCGAATATGTTGCATCAGAAAGTTGAGTTAATGAATTTTGGAGTACTCCTAACTGTCTCAGAAAGCTTTTAAAATACTTTTACCCTTTGCAACTTTGTAAAAGGGGTTTGTCTGCAGTGCTTACAATAAAAACAAAACATCGTTCGTACTAAATAAACTAATATAGCAGTCTTTTAAATAAAAACTACTGTTTATGACTTAAAGTTGTTTTTTTTTTTAGTTAGCAAGTTGAATTAAATAAGAAGACTATGAGAATAATATAAATGACATTTGTTCGTTACAAAAGAAAGAGTATTGTTTAAGGAGCACGCAAATCGTAGCATATTAGTATAGTTTTACTAACATGTTTTGTTTACTACTTCTAGCTATCTATACACACAGCATAATTATATCTAACTTTTAAGCACGGCAGTAGCACAATTTTTAGTAGTGGCCCGTAGCTATCAGACACCGCCTCTCTTTCCTGTCCATCTGAGATCAAACTTGTTGCTCAGTAGAATCCTATGGCGGATTAAGGGGGGGGGGGCTGAACGGGCTAAAGCCACGGGCCCCCGACAGTTTAGGGGCCCCCAAACTTTTTATATTTTATAATAAAAGTGTACAAAAGTATTCACGAACCCTTGAAAATATAATAAATTAATTAATACTATCTATACAACTTATCGCGTTCAGACATGATAGTATAGATAAAGTACCTAATAATCAAAAAAACTTTAATTGATTCACTTCGCATGATATAAAATATAGTTTATATTTTTAAAATTTCCCATTTTCGAGAAGTTCCGCTGGCCGTGTGGGTATAGTACATGCTCGTGGGGCTACCGGTGTCGGGTTCCATTCCCAGCAAGGGCATATATTTTTTTTTATTTTCACACTCAATTATAACTACCGCGACACATCAAACAGTTATTTCTTCGTGTTAGTTTTTTTTTCATTATTAAAATTTAGTTACAGTCTTATATTAGCTGTTAACAATCATTTTATTTTAAGAATGCTGGCTGGATAGGGCCCCCGTTTGATTGCAGCCCAGGGCCCCGTGCAGTCTTAATCCGCCCCTGGTAGAATCCACTATTAGAAAAAAACACCAACAAAATGCCCGAGAAAATCTAGGTTCAGTATCTTATTTATCACCGGAAATCCAAAATGAATTTTTCCAGCTACTTACATCGACTGTAAGGAATCAGCTGTTGAGTGAAATCAGAAAACACAAGTATTTACGGTATCTTACTTGACTCCAATCGATCTAGGACACCGGAAAAGCTTTCTCAAGTCATCAGATTTGTGGATGTGGATTTTCAAACTAAAAAGTAACTATCAAAGAATCATTTTCAGATTTTGCACAGATACATTCCAAAGACGCAACAAGCCTTGAAATAGTTATCGTAGAGAAACTGGAATCTAATAGCAGACCACTATCCGACTGTCGGTCACGATGTTATGACCATGCTGCTGTAATGACCGGGAATGTATCCGGCCTTCAACAGCGAAAATGTGCTAGAAATCACAGAGCATTGTTCATCAACTGTGGCAACCACAGCTTAAACTTAGCAAGAGTACACTCAGCTAGACAGGATCCAGTTGTTATCACGTTTTTGGAATAGTTGAAAGTATAAATTTATGTTTTCTCCCTTTCAACAACTCGTTGGGAAGAATATAAAAAAAGAGTTGTGCCAATCACAATGAAAAGGGAGTCTGAAACACGTTGGAATGCACGATTAGAAACTGTTATAGCAATTTATGAAGGACTAGATGAACATGTTGGGCTGTTGAAAAATTATCAGAACATACAAATATGACGCCTGACACCAGAAGTGATGCAGAAGCTTTGCTGGTAGGTATATAAAACTTTAATTTCCTAGATTTTAATCATTTCTGGAACATCATACTTGAAAAAATTGATAGTGTCCAGAGACGGTTCCAGAATCCTACTTTGAGTTTCAAGGACGCTTAATCTGATCATGAATCGCTTGAGCAAGAAATTGTCAACATTCGTGTTAATTTGAGCCATGTTGCGGTAGACAATCGGAATGAAGATTCACAACTTGGAGAATCGAGGTTGACAGAAGATTAGACGAAATCGGAGGATGCCTTCGAGAATTAAAAAGAGATGCAGATCTTTCTCCATAAGAAGAAATTGCACCTGCTATGAACAGTGAAATTGATAAACTCCAACAGGTGATATCAATACGGATTTTTCGTCTAAAACAACCTAAACAACGAATTTGGCTTTTTACTAGACGTCAAATCTCTTCTTGCTGAAACAAAAGTCGATACACTTCGTTAAAATTGCTTAGAATTTGCTAATTTCTACGAATTGTGCAAAGAAATCAAAGATTAAAAAATGATGCTCAGTACCCGGACTTAAAGTTCTACCGGAAACTACTTTGGATCTTCTTGATTTAATTGTTTCATATGGAGATGACGTATTTCCGAATCTGCGCATTTCACTTTCACTTCAAATACTTCTAAAAATTGCTGTTTCAACTAAAAGCTGTGAGCGGTCCTTCAGCAAACTAAACCTTATTTTGTCTTAATTACGTGCTTCAATGGGATAAGATCGTCTGGATGATCTTGCACTCCTTAGCATCGACATTCAAATCAAGGAAGATCAATTTATTTTAGATTATGTCTATTCGAGTCATGTATAATAAGTAGAGTATTTTTTTCGAATAAATTGTGTTTAATCGTATAGAGAATTAATAGTCTGTATTGTATTTCATTAAAATATCATTTGCTTAAAAAATGAACAATATAAACCGTAAATTTTCAAATTTTTCTTGGGGGCTCAGTGAGCCCCCAGAATTTTTCGTTCCGTCAAGGGGCGCAGAATTTGTGTCATGCCCCCGGGCGCACATGACCCTAGCTACGCCACTGATCAATGTTCCCTTTAGGCTGTGTGAGTGCGCGGCCGCACATATATCTGACCGACGCCGCACATCAATTTGGAATTACCGCGCAGCAAATTTTTAAAAATAATACACACAATAAGGATGCTGCACAACTTTGCACCTGAGGTTTTTTTACTTTGAACGTGGACCAACGAACCTTAGAGGGAACATTGGTAGCGATAAGAAATTAATCAAGATAATGAGCGCGGGTGGTGTTGCGGCCGCGTATGTTGCAGTGGCCCGAGACCGGTCTTGATGTTGTTAAGCCACGGGTAGGACTGCCTTTCTTTATTGGTTAACAAAGGCGTAACATGAATGGGTATCTCCGCTTGTATTATTATTATTATTATTATTATTATGTTGAAGTGTTGTCTCCTATGCATTAGATTATTTCTCATAATAAATCATCTTCCATCCGTTAAGCTGTATTCTCTCGTAAATCATCTTCCATTCGTTAGGTTGGTTTCCCTCATAATGTATCTCCATTGGGTTTTTTTTCTCTCTCCTCAAGTAAATTAAAAAAAACTTTCTTGCGTCGCAATTTTAGCGGTGTTGTTTCATATTTCTACTACCTGGGCAGTTAACTCCAGAAAATTCACCTTCAAACATTTCTTCTGGCATAACCTAATAGCGCATGTGCAGGAACTAACAGCGCATGTGCAGGAACTAACAGTGCATATGTAGGAACTAACAGCGTAAGTGCATGACCTAACAGCGTAAGTGCATGACCTAACAGCGTAAGTGCATGACCTAAACAGCGTAAGTGCATGACCTAACAGCGTAAGTGCATGACCAAAACAGCGTAAGTGCATGACCTAAACAGCGTAAGTGCATGATCTAAACAGCGTAAGTGCATGACCTAACAGTGTAAGTGCATGACCTAACAGTGTAAGTGCATGACCTAAACAGCGTAAGTGCATGACCTAACAGCGTAAGTGCATGACCTAAAAGTGTAAGTGCATGACCAAACAGCGTAAGTGCATGACCTAACACCGTAAGTGCATGACCTAAAAGTGTAAGTGCATGACCTAAAAGTGTAAGTGCATGACCTAAAAGTGTAAGTGCATGACCTAACAGTGTAAACGATTTTAGCTCAGAGGGTAGACAATGCAAAACAGTTCTGACTTTCCCGAATATAAAACAACGGTTTGCTAAATTTAATATTATATATATGAACTCAATTACATGAGACCTTAATACGTTCCCACTCCTTTGGTTGGAATATTATGAATTATACGTTTCCCCTAAAAATTATTTGAAAAAGAAAGAGAACTAATTCAAACCCTTTATCGTTAAAGCTCTTGTAGCATTTTCCCATAGTCGTCTAAATTTACGACATTCTTGACCAACCCGTATTTAAAAAAAAATAGGTGTGACCAGTCAACGGCCAACTCATGATTGATTTGGGTCAATGGGCGGACAGCACGTGATTAATGCAGCCTATCAGCTACCCCCCTCTCATGGCGACCATATGGCAGGACGGAGACCGCTTGAAGTGAGACGTTGGATTTACCACCCCTGAGACCGCCATCCAAAAATCTAATTAGGCTCATGGGTGAATATGAAGTGACAGGCGACAGGCTCGTGTTGCCGGCAATAGAGCAGACGAGGGAGCACTTATCGTTAGGTGCCTCAAACAGGGGCGAGCCGCTGAGCCCCTTTTTTAGATTGGGGATAGAGCCGGGTGCAGTGTCTTCAGGGTGGTCCACCGACTTTGAAATGAATAAAACGATGACCAGCTGACGAATAATGTGGATAGAGATTAAAGTCACTCATCTCCCCATTGAGAGAATTCGTATAACCTTCAAAAGCTTCCACCTATCATACGGCTCTCCAAGGTACGAAAAGAAAATTAAATTATCCGTAAAAACAAAGGTTCTTTTTACTCTAAATCCCTTATATATTAGACATTACCAAAAGTATTGATTATGTTTCATATAAAACGCACCACGCGACAGACTCCTGTGACAACGAGGGCTGGAGTGAACCTCTAGTGACCCGTGGAGGTCAACAATAGCAGACGGCTACCCATGCTACATAGAGATAAACTAAAATTTCATTAATTTAATTAGGGTACACTCGATCAATCTGAAATTTTGATACAATGAATTGTTAGGTGGCACAAGTTAATGTGCAATATCAGCTCGATGGGATCATGGGAAGTGGGTCATTTTTTACTTTTGTTTTTCCGGTGGCTGGACCAGGACAGACAAGACGGTGAAGTTAATAAGGGATTTAAAAATAAGGCAACTTGATGGGTTACTCAATGTTCTCTCTAAGGTTCGTTTGTCCATGTGGAAACTCGTGTGCAAAGATTCACAGCATCCATTTTTTGTGTGCACAAAAAAGACACTATATTGTCTCTTTCAAAATTTGTGCGCGGCGCCAGTCAGATATCTGCGCGCCCGCGTAGCCGCAGCAGCTTAAAAGAAACATAGGGGACATTACCAATACTATCACGAAATCGCAATAATATATAAAATAATACCAGACTAATATTAATATGAATACTTTATTTGAAAAATCTTGAGAATATTTTTATATGGAAAGGTTGTCAATTGTATTAAAATATATAAATATAATATAATAATATAATAAGTAAAACAGTTCTACTTTAGACTGAGAGGACAAGGGACTCAGATCTTACATTCAAAACAATATTTTTTTCTCAAATGATTATTTGAATGTCATAGCCAACTGCATTCCGTGTTCAATCAATATAACCGGCTGTGTGTCCCATTCATTCAACATTAAATTGGAATGTGTTTCCAGAAAAGTAACATACGGTAAGACGCTAACGATGTAGTATTTTTTTTAACACGATCGACTCGGCCATCCAAGCGCCACGTCAGCCAGGAGGCACAACACATTTGTTGAACGTGCCCCGTCGGAGGCTCGTCAGACCGGAAGCTGATGTTTGATGCTGGTATACAGCTGACCGGACAAACTGACCATTGACTAGTGCCTGGTCACTGCTAACAAGCCCAATTTAGGATTTCCGTTGCCATTTATCAGGGACTTGAAAGACGCATGTCATCGCAATAAAAAGAGTAATGTGAACTCTGTGTAATGTGAACTTTTGTGTAATGTAAACTTTTGTGTAATGTAAACTCGTGTGTAATGTGAACTTTTGTGTAATGATTGTAATGTGAACTCGTGTTTAATGTGAATTTTTGTGTAATGTGAACTTTTTTAAAATGTGAACTCGTGTGTAATGTGATGAACGCAATAAAACAATTACTTTTTTGTTTAAAAATAGCGTCGTCTAGTATTGTATATATAAATATAAGTTTAAGTTATAGAAACATATTATTAATCAGTCACAGTCAACAAAAGGCGTTGCTTTTGTTTTAGAATTATTAATTATGAACATTGACACCACTTTGCTATTATAACTATAACATACAAGGGCCAGACATCGGACTCGGGAACAAGGGTAAGGGTTATAACTTTGACCACTAAGGGACAGATGGACTCACGAGCTAAACTGACGACTTCAGTGACCCAGGACATAAATCCTGATACAAAAATACAGAATTCTCTAAAAAATAAAAGTTAGATTTGTCAAAGATAAACTATTAAAGTAAAAATATTAAAAGAGCTAATGAAATTTTTAAAAAGCACTCTTTGTGCTTAACATTGTATCAACATATTACTATAATTAATTCACGATATAAAATGGAGTTAAGATTTATTACAGTTAAGGGTAAATAAAAGGTGTTTTTTGGTGTACTACTGTTTATAAAGATATAGTTTTTCGGGTAATTTTTGTGGGTGGCAGACTCAGTGGCAGCTGCAATTTTTCGGGAGTAAACGTTTGGTCTATTTCTAGCCGCGATGTGGAGGTTATCTCAATTTGATATAACATTGCAAAGGAAACTAATCTGGATAAAGTCAGAGCCGTCTTTACACTATTGTGGGTCCCTGGGCCAAGAAATAGTGTTGGGCCCCTGGGCCAAGAAATAGTTTTGGGACCTTGGGAAAAGAAAGAGTGTGCCGTGCGCCCCCCCCCCCGCACGCAGGAATAACAAATAAATGTACATTAAAAAATAAATAAACCTATTTTCATGAGGTCCCTATGCTCGTGGGCCCCCGGGCAAATGCCCAATGGGCCTTTGCGTCATGACGGATATAGTAAGTCTTGAATCACTGGTCTGCATCATGATCGGTAGAGAGAACTGTCAACTAACTTATAGCAAATATTATTTTATAAAACAATTCATTTAGTTTTCTTAAAAAAGATCTTTTAATCGCAGACCTGATAACTATGGTAAAGGACGTTTTAATTTTTTTTTAAAAGTTTTAGCGATTATATTTTAGACGTTGATTAGAATGTTGAATCACATAAACTTACCTCCAGCAAATTATATCTGTTAGCATCACAAAAGTCTCTGGCACCAATCTCTGTCCCCATGTACCAGCCGTTGAAAGGGCACGAAGGAAACTCCAGGCCCCCACAGTCGAAGAGCATTCCAGAAACTGCTGGTAGGGCGTACCATTTTAGGCCTAAGTCAGCAAACCAGGGATACCTGTGTAACAGACATTTGATGAGATATCTGAGAATTTGTTCTCTCAAAGGTCAGAGTCATTGGGGCTTAAAACTAACCTCGCAAAGAGAAGACCCTCATACAGAACACCTATTTTAATAATGCAATTACAATAATTACATCATTGAAATGTATGAAGATCAACATGATATTTGTTCACTTAGAAACTTTAGACGACAAAGATACGAATCAATCTTCAATACTTCAAACTAAAATACATTATATTCACAGAGACAAACACATCGAGCGAGACGCTCCGATCACGAAACATTACACACACACACACACAAACAATGGAGACTGGAAACTGAGTATTGTGCTGGGTATTAGTGAATGGTTACAGCTATTTAACATTTATCAAAAACAAACAAAAATTTACTTGGGGTGCTTCATGTTGACCTCGATCACCAGCTCCGGGGGGATCTCAAACCATTCAGGGTCGGACCCAGCAGCAGATAAAACCAGGGGTAGAATATCAAACATTCCGTACTTGGGTTTCCAGCCTAGCTTTACGCATTGCTAAAATTACATAAAATAACAAGGAAAGGGATATAATATCTAATATTAACATTTTTGAGTAAAGAAGTTGTGCGTAAACCATACAAAGCTGTTTAAAATTTCTCCAGAGTCTTCGTGAGTGAACAATACAGAGAATCAATGATAAATGTAAACGCAAATGTACATTGAACATAACAAATAACCTATGATAATCCCCCTGCCTTTAATACATTACTTTAATTAAATGTAATTATTATTATTTTTTGGAAGAAGTTTTCCTCACAAAAAGTTATCTGCTTAAAAACTTAAATTTGAAAGTTTTAGTTTCAGGCATAAAATATCTCTCTTTTTTTATCACTTTTTCTTTACCTTCATTTCAAAAGACTGATCGCGACTGTATCAAAAAGATCTCACTCCCTAATCGTAATGAAGTGCGCTTCTAATTAAACGTGTGAACAGAGGCGTCACTAGGGTTGGTGTCACCCGGGGCGGTAGCTCATGGTGTCACCCGGGGCGGTAGCTCATGGTGTCACCCCCTTATGATTTAACCCATAGAAAACCTTCGAGTTTTCCAGTGCCAAATAACGGGAATATATAGAATTTTACGGTCTGGTGTCACCCCCTGATGGTGTCACCCGGGGCGGCCCGCCCCCTCCGCACCCCCTAGCGACGCCACTGCGTGTGAACTACTGAACGTCTTTCGGCACCAAAAAAGTCACAAAAACGAGAACCCGAGTCTCACCTCGGTAAACTCTACATTGGCCGGGTCACCAATGATCTTCCCGTCGTCCATCTTGTAGCCTGCGTAGCGGATCAGCTGCGCATTCCACACACGGAAGTCTCGGCGTCCCGCTTTGCGTTGGGGAAAAATGGTGATTGCGGATCTAGAAGGAGACAATAGATATTACAGGATGTTAATGGTTATAGTAGCAGGACGCCATAGTCAGTCAAGTGGAACATACGTAGTGGCATTCGTAGACAGTGGCAGGTAGTCGTAGGCAGTGGCAGGTAGTCGTAGGCAGTGGCAGGTAGTCGTAGGCAGTGGCAGGTAGTCGTAGACAGTCGCAGGTAGTCGTAGGCAGTTGTAAGCAGTCACAAAAAATCTGAGGCAGAAGTACCCAGTTATAGACAGCCATAGCCAGTCAAAGATAGGCATACAGTTGAAGACGTCGTATAATTCCATTGCCATCCAAATATATATAGCTGAAGACATTCATAGGTATTGAGGACATTCATAGGTAGTGAAGACATTCATAGGTAGTGAAGACATTCATAGGTAGTGAAGACATTCATAGGTAGTGAAGACATTCATAGGTAGTCGTAGATATAATGGGGAAATATGAAGGTTTAAAATAAGCCCAAACTTGATAGCTCTATCAGCATATTGACGGGAAATCCAAAATAGGAGAAACATCGTAAAACCGCTACCAAATTTTTTATTTTATTTTATTTCGGTTTATTAGTCTGATTGTTCGTTGACGAAGGCTTTCGTGTTTGTGCCGTCCTTTCAGGCAAACAACTATCCTGTTAAAAGAATTGCGTGTTTAGATATTCTAGTAAATTCTATCTCAAATGTAATTAATATATATAATAGCCCAGTGGTGTGGGTATGTTTGTAACGTAACGCATAACGCAAGAGATGTACGACAGTCTACAGCAGTTAGTTTAGTTGAAACGCTGAGGAGCGATGTACGACAGTCTACAGCAGTTAGTTTAGTTCAAAAATCGTGTTTTGATGAGCGCTGTAAAAATATTTAATATGATGACGTCATTGTTTGGTGTGCATCGGT
>MUZC01004546.1:1384724-1443851 GCA_002072015.1 Radix auricularia | reverse complement strand
AGCGATGTACGACAGTCTACAGCAGTTAGTTTAGTTGAAAAATCGTGTGTTGATGAGCGCTGTAAAAATATTTAATATGATGACGTCATTGTTTGGTGTGCATCGGTGCGCAAAATACAACCCCTATTATTATTAAGGTAGTGAGTATAGCCTCGTCAAAACGACACAATATGCGGCTGCATACGCGCTCGTTCACTTCCGGTTATTGCTATTCTTAGTAATATTTTTTTTATAAGGTTAAAAATTTCATCCGTGAATGTGTGGATGTGTGGTCATATTGATAATACGAAAGTACGCTATATCGCAGGTCCGGGGTTCGATTTCTTATTGATGCCTATTTTTTTATTATTTTTTTTCAAACAATACTACATGAATTGATTATGAATAAGATTTTTTTTTTTTAAATGGTTTGTTTTGATGTTAGGCTTAGGGATAGACTTTAGGGTTACGTTAAGTGATAGTTATTAGGGTTTGGGTTAGGTTTAGTGATAGTATTTAGGGTTGGGTTAGGTTTAGTTATAGTTTTTAGGGTTTTGGGTTAGGTTTAGTGATAGATTTTAGAGATTGTTTGAATGCACATATAGAATCGGAGGTTCAATGAAAGGCGCAGTGAATACTTGTAACTCTTCAATTTTATAAACATCATTTTATAAACAATGTTACTAAGAATAGCAATAACCGGAAGTGGACGAGCGCGTATGCAGCCGCATATTGGGTCGTTTTGACGAGGCTATATTCACTACCTATTATTAAATACTTTGCGTACATTTCATAAAGTTTAATAATTTGTATTTATCAAAAAAGGACAAGTTAGTTGGTCTTTAAAAAAAGGTTGGCGCCTAGCGCCCAAAAAAAGGGGGCGCCGCAGGCGCCACGGCGCCCCGGCACAATCTAGTATATAAATATTAGGTCTGCAGGTTAAATATTCTATCATGTCCACCTGTACCCGTAGCCGAAATGTCATTTATTACCTGAGATTTCCTTTGTTGGTGCCGTATTTAATATGATTACAGAGAGCCTCGTACATCCCGCGGGCGGTCAGTATGTGTCTGGCGTCAAACACCTGGAACAGAAACCATGTCGTCTGCGATGTATTTCAATATTCAAAAATATGTCTCAATGACTCAATTCAAAACTGTAATTAATAACTGAAAAAATAAGATCTCCTAAAAAATGTCTAAACCCCATTAGGATCTTGAGAAGCTCGAGCAGATATTTTAATGTAAACAAAAGGACATATGGACAGTGAATGGACACCCACTCAGCCCCCACCCCTATGGCGGATTAACGGGGGGGGGTGATGGGGCTAAAGCTTGGCCCCCCAGGCATATAAGGGCCCCAAACGTATTATATTGAATAACAAAGGTGGCTGGACCGGGCCCCAGGGGGGATTGCAGCCAAGGGCCCCGTGCAATCTTGATCCGCACCTGCCCCACCCCAACTTCAATTTTTAAAGATAGTAGCAAGTTTTAAAAAAATATAATTTTAACACATGTTATTTAGCTAAATTTTACTAGAATCTTCATCTGGTATCAGTGAATCAGTAAAGGGTAAACCTCTGAACAAATATTTAATTCGGTTTGCAGTAACTTCCAGTATCGTTTTATACTTTTATTTAGCATCACTAATATGTAATTAGTAATAATGTTTTGATTGTAAATATTTTATCATTATCCCATCAAGATAATAATGTTAAATTTTTTCGTTGGGAATTATGGATATTCTGGACAAGACAAACTATGCCTGCATTCGAGAATTTCAGTTCCTAAAGTTACCTGAAGTTTCGACCACTGAATTCTTCCAATACACCTGGGAGCGTTTCTCCAGGCCAGCTTTGCCCCGAAGGTCAGCTCAGCTGTGGTCAGTTCATAGCTCCCTGACTTCTCCACGGAGTCCTGGATCTCTGACAGCCTCTTGAAATGGGCCGGTGTGTTGTTCCTGTGGGGAGACAATCATGCACGGAACATTTAGCAACAAACCGTTGATGTGACGGCATTCTTTTAAATCGTCGCTTTCAACTGTCAGCGAAGTCAAGTTTTAATCCTTAGAGCTACGTTAAAAATATGGTAAATGATAGTAAGAAAGGGGAAAAGGGCGAAAGGTAGGGACGGTATAAAAATTAAATTATTATTATTATTATTATTATTTAAAGCAACAAAAGTCCTTAATTGGGTAAGAAAAACAAAAGGAATTATTAATTCTCTGTTGCCCTTAAGAGTTGAAATAAGTACGCTAACCGAAAAAGAAATTATTCCAATTTAAAATAACTGACAGCCAAAGAGAAAGAGAGAGACAGCGAGAGAGAGAGAGAGAAAGCGAGAGAGAAAGAGGGATACAGCAAGAGAGAAAGATAGAGACAGTGAGAGAGAAAGAGTGAGACAGCGAGAGAGAAAGAGAGAGTGCGTTAAATACCTAACATAACAGCGGCTCTTCACACTATTTTGTTTTTGTATTTTGTCACACAACAGTTAGCTCCCGTCCAAGGGTACAACACCACTGTATCAGATGCAATACTTTAATAAAGACGTCGCACCTAATAACCCGGACAAAGCCGCCCACGCCCAAAATAAAGATTTTTTTTTTTTCAAGCGTTGATAGCACGCGACACTTGGGCGCTATTGAATCTGCACGTGACAATATTATAGGAGGACCCTGCCCCCAGACAAGAGCAGAGCACTCCAATAATGAGTAGATCTAATTGTGAAATGAAATATACTTAGGCCTATTCAGAATGTCAAAGCTGCTTAGTTCTAGAAAATAAAAGGAAATAATTTTATTTTAAAAATACATTGGTGATAGACGAAAATAAAAATGTTGTTTTATGAACTTTTCAATATCTTAAATGTACTTTAAGAATAATAAGATATTTTTTCAATTTGTTCAAAAATATTTTTAATGTCATTTTAGAATCACCTTTTAATAACATTTTTTACTCGCTACTTTTCGAAGTTATATTTTTAAATCTCCTATACTTATCGAAATTGAAATAGTCGCCACTGCGCAAGCACAAACACATACACAAATAGTATTGACTTTTTGTGTGAACCTTAACAAGAAAGGACATTTTAATTTCTCCATCACTCACTCTCCCATATTCCATCGCTACAATATACCAGATTCTCAGCAATTAAGAAATATCTGCATTAATGTTTACATATTATAATTTATCAATATTTGCAGAATATAATCGAAAGATTTAAATATCATTTCTTTATTATTGTAAATTTGTATGAAAACAAAATCCATCTGAAACGTATTCTTTGATTTCCACTGGCAGAGCACTGCAGTGAAACACGTACTGTGTGTTGAATTAGTGGGTTCCAAAATTAAAGACTGCCCTTTAAACGTTTATCTGAAGCACTTCAGAATGTCAAATTATAAGACACTCAAAACACAAAGATCTGGATACTGCAAACCTCAGGCAAACTATTGGTTTTATCATCTTAGATTTACTTAATCTATTTAGATACATCGTAGTAAACAGACGAGTGAGTTTTAAATTAATAAAAATCTAAGAGTGCAGATAAAAAATTTAACTTATTTAGCGGTTAGACAAGTATGGGGATTAGGATTAAAAATAATATGACGCCCGACATGGCTATCAGGGGTAAAGAACTGCTAGTTGCTACCCGTCCACAAGCCGGAGGTTACGGGCTGATTATATTAATTAACCTCGCTATTGATGCTAGAAAACAACGCTATGCCACTAAGGGTAGATAATCTGCTGTACGATTTGAACACTGTAATTTATTTCCCTATACGGCTTAGAACTGTAACAAGCTTGGAGATCTTGGGTTTTAATGTCTCTAGATTTTAGAAATCACCATGCTATACCATAATAGCTTCTGAGCTATAGCTTTAATTTTTCTTGTTTCATATTCAGGTCTCTGTAAAATGGGTTCAAAACCATTTTTGTGTATAATATGTGTAGATAATATGTGGCGGAGATACAGTATTCAAGACACATACGCACATACACTTCAGAAAAAAGGTTGGGAAGTTGAAGGTGTGGTACTGGAAATACACACACACCCAGGGTGTAATCACAGAGAAGTGCCACCCAGAGCGCAATCATAGAGAAGTGCCACCCAGGATGCAATCATAGAGAAGTGCCACCCAGAGTGTAATCATAGAGAAGTGCCACCCAGGGTGTAATCATAGAGAAGTGCAACCCAGGTTGTAGGCATAGAGAAGTGCCACCCAGGGTGTAATCATGGAGAAGTGCAATCCAGGTAGACTCAAGATATTATCACACCATTTCTAGAGAAAGCGAATTTCAGCACGCTGAATACATGAACAGAAATAGCAGGACTAAGTGCCTCCATTTTACTCCGCTGTACAATGTGTAATGATAAAGTAAAGTTCATTTCTACTTTAGACAGGTAAGTAATGAAAACATGCATGTCTTTTACTAATATTAACCAATGTGTAATGATAAAGTAATGTTCATTTCTACTTTAAAACAGGTAAGTAATGAAAATGTTCATTTTTTTACTACCATTAACCAATTTGTAATGACAAAGTGTTTGTCGTTTAACACTCTAACTCTTACAATGTTTATCCCATAATCCCGAAGTTCCTCGCAAAGAAAATATAAACAATGTTAAATGGTGTTTCCTAGATTTGATTGAACTGATTTTGAATCTTTGACCCCTGCATTAACTGCAGGTCGTTATTGGGTTCTGTACAAAACGTTTTTTATATTTATTTTAATACATGCCAGATGAAGAAAAAAAGCTTGGCCAAATTTTCGAATGCAAGTTAGATATACAAACATGATCAATTTATGGAATGCATGCAAGATAGACAAACTTTATCTGAGTTTTTTTTTTACGTTTATACTCAGACACCATTAAAATTTTCCTATTAAACAGCCCACCCTCCTATACTCAAGTGTGGGATTTAATTAAATTAATGGAATCATTGATTTATGTATAGATGCCTTGACGCTGCATTCTGTGTCTTAACTTAAGCCATGGGAGTGGGATAGCAACAAGTATGGACGCGCATAAAACATTTGTTGAGAATGTGATATTCTCGAACTAAAAAAAAAAAATTAAAACATTTAACTGCTCTACATGTGATCACATGTATGTACAATGTTGCTACATGTGATCACATGTATGTACAATGTTGCTACATGTGATCACATGTATGTACAATGTTGCATGAAAGAACATTAAGAAAAGACTGGGCTTTAACTATTATTATAGGAAAATGAATATGGAAATCACCCTCCACCCCCACCCCCCACCAAAAAAAATATTATTAAAAAAAAATAAATTTAAAAATCGTTTGCCAAAACAAAAAACGGTCGGGTAGCTCCTGTTTTCAGTCAAGCCCAATACCTACTTTTTAATGGAGGTGAAGTACTGCTCAGGGTAGCTCCTGTTTTCAATCAAGCCCAATACCTACTTTTTAATGGAGGTGAAGTACTGCTCAGGGTAGTTCCTGTTTTCAATCAAGCCCAATACCTACTTTTTAATGGAGGTGAAGTACTGCTCAATGAAGTCTTTGGCATGGAGCAAGAGTTCCTCTGTTGTTCTAGGGGCCCCCGGGGCCCGATGGGCCTGCTGGGACATCAAGGAGCCCATACATCGCTCCGCGTTGCATGGTACTTGCTGAAAAAAATGTAGTTTAATATGATTATAACATGTTGTTTTGTTTTGTGTCGTGTGCTAATTTTATATATATATATAACACGGTGTCTCACTCAATTGTTAAGTTCGTCTATACGGTGGTAAACGTGTCGTTTGGTGGGCTTAACCTAAAACTAAACATAATAGTTTAGAAAATACTTCGTAAAACACTATAGGAATTCTTTAGTTATCCATAAGCTTCGTCTAAATATATTACTTAAATATTATACCATTAGATAATGTATAGACCTATTTATAACACTGAACTGTTGTATTCTTTTAAAAAAATTATTGACAAATTTGAGAGCTTAGAAAAAAAAGTGTTAAATCCAGCATTGAATACAAAACAAAAATATCCCAGATAAAAAAAAATAAATGAGAGAACATTGCATTGAGAGTAGAATATTACACGGAAAGAACTTCAAATCAAGTTAATTACAAGGAAATTGCCTTAGTATTAGTATTTCTGTTAGCGGGCACAGCGAAGACATGCTGTTACACATAAGCCATGACATGTATGTGTATGAGAGAGAAAATAAAGTTAAAATAGGTCAAACGTTTAAAAATTCAAAATTTTTACAATGATTGAGTTAAATCCTGCGACATGACAGCGCATTGAAGTTTTGTAAACAATTTGATTAAAAAAGTATTTAAAACATAAACAGACACCCCCCCCCCCCCGCACTCTGAGCTGCCATTGAATTATTTGAGAGTGTGCGTAGAGATGCAAGAGTTTTGATCAAGTCATTTGGTTTCCGAAAGCAAACATATTTTAGCGAAAATGTAATCGAGCAACTTACGTAGAATTAGAATTTAAGTCAAAATTCAGTAGTGAGTAGTCTACTTAGTGACAAAACTATAATAATTAAACAAAAATCAGTAACATGATGCTTGATAAATTTTTAAAAAATTAAAATGAACATCGAAAATAAAATTAATTTTTTTGCAAAGCCAAAACTGTGTCTACGAACGTGAATAATGATAAAAACACATTTTGAAATGTATTATTACTTTGACATATCAACATGTGCTTCTACGTTATTATCTTAAAGTATTTTTCAATTGGGCTGATATATAAGTAGGCTATAAATTTTTTAAAACAATTTTTTGTGCGTCTGTGATCCGGGTGGAAAGTTTCTACATGTAGGAAAATCTAGGCAACTAGTTGCACATTCTGAATGAAAAATTCGCATAACTAAAAGGGGGCCGTGCATAAAGTACGTCACGCTATTTTTGACAATTTTTAACTCCCCCCCCCCCCTAACACTTTCGTACAAAAATATTTTTTTTAACAACATAATTAAAATTCAACATAAAACACCGTGACGTCACATGTGGCCGGACACCCCCCTCCCCCCTGTCACAAACTNCCCCCCCCCCCCCACTTCTGGAGCGTGACGTACTTTATGGACGGCCCCAAATACGATTCAAGCGTGATTTCAAAATTAAATAAAGAATAAAATGCTTTATCTATTAATCAAATTATCGTTTCTAAATCGTTTTTTTATTTTTTTTTATTTTTTATATCTTTAAACTATCGGTCTTAGTCACTTCTTATTCATTGAATTGTAAATTGCACACAATCTTCTCTTCGTCATCTTTAAATATTACACACATTATTATCTGTTTATTAGGAACTGAATAATTTTTTACCGTGATTGTCTTTTGGTGAAGAGTGTCCACGTAGGTCTTGTCATCCAGCAGATTCTTCACCTTGGCAAAACGTTTAGGACTGGACATGCTTGTACTGACTGACCCACGGCGATCAGAGGACTTTCTTCTCCCTAGTGTTGGAGAGCTGGTCCTGTGGTGGACAAATCAAAGGTCTGAGGTTAACTTCTGACGGTTATTGAGACAAATGGTTGGGTGCCAGGGACGGGGGCCGGCGGGCTGAATGGTCTTATGGAATGAAGACATTGTTAAGATTTTTAGGGGACAAAGGCTTTTCATGGGGCGGTTTCGTGGTAGGGCTAGGGGGTTGTTTTCAATACAGAATGAACGTCCGTTTAGTAAAGGCCTTGATAAGACAGCTAATCTCATAAGAACTGACCGCATGACTATGTTCGCATGGGATCAAATCGAACAGCCATTCTTTGTTAGCTAAAATGGGTATATCGCTCCCGTTGTCTACCTGTATTAGGCTGGACACTCAGAGGCGTGCCCTTGGGAGGTGTCACCCAATGCAGTAAACTCGTGGTGTCACCCCACACTTTCAGACGCGCTTTATTTATAAACAATAAACAAGAAACATCGTTGAATTATATCTCATACCAGGTTCTTTTAGTACCTCTGAATAACTTGTATAATACAATTAATAGATATCGTTCCTGTTCTTTATTTAAAGTTCTTTTTTTTTTTTAAATCTCTAACTAAACCACAAGACCATACAGACTCTCTGTAAGATTATGTTTTGTATATCTTCTTCTTCTTCTTGAAGGTACAAAGATACACAACACAAATCGAGGAGGAAAAAAAATGTTGACATTCCTCATGGAGTGATTGAGGAAGGTTCTAGAATGTCCCAGTTAATTATTGAATCTTTACAATTTAACCGATTTTTTTTTTACTTCGTTTCCCGCTTCAGAGACTCCTGAACCTCAGAGATAGATTCAATCAAAATTACAGTCATGACAAATACTTGGTATAAATTAAACAACACCGCATTTAATGAAATAGTGATGACGGAAGTCAACTTAAGTTTTTATTTTCTTACACGTTTTTCTGTTATAAATTGTTTGTTAGCCTCTAAACTTGAATTCCACTAATTTTAGCTATGCCACTTAACTTTCGAAATGTGAGATAGAGTAGGCCTATATGTGTCAAACCCAAGGCCCGCGGGCAACAACCGGCCAACCATACCAGAATAACTGACCCGTGAGATCTAGTGATGAAAAAAAAAGTTATCCGGCCGTAGAAAGAATTGCAGATAAAAATATTCCCTTTGACTGCAAAGTAAAAAACAAAATAAATTTCTTAACTTGTAGATTAGCCCAAAGATAAGCTATCAAAACGCTTCCTCATCAGTTAGTGAAAATATTGCATCACCTTTATCTGTTTCTGTAAATTTTATTCAAATGAGGAGTCTGACGGTAATTGACAATCTTTTTTTTCCGTTCAATGTAGCTTTTAAATGCCCAAGAGAAAATTTTATTAGAAAAAAATTCTTAAAAGCCGTTAATTTTTTTAATTGATGTAGGAGGTAAGCATGTGTGTCTAATTTGCAGAGGTAAGTGGTTTTTATATTATTTTTTAAACTGTAAAACGTTTTTTGTTTTCTGATTTAATTTGTATCTATGTTTGAAAATGTTTCAATATTACGCTTCTTGGGTGTCCATCATGTTTGTTCTGCAACTTTACTTGTCATTTGAGTTTCGGCTCCCTGAGTGATTGAGTTTAACAATCTGTGCCAGAGCTTACAGTAGCGACAACAATCGCTAATGGTGGCAATTAACCAACCATGGAGCCCCAGCTCGGATGACCTATAGTGAATTATTTATTTTTTCTGATGTCCGGATCGTGTATAACGTTTCATCTTTATTTGGGATTACGAAAAACAGATGGAATAGAGCGATTGAGCTGCAAGACAAAAACTACTTTAGTCTCAAGCGATAATGGAGGCCTGTGATTTTAAAGGTCTATAAGTATACACACGCATTCCATTCCTTTGCGCATCATAAAGGATGAAACTGTAATGATTGCAATCAGTTTCAGAATAGAAATCTATATAAAAAATCGGATATTTATGCAAAAAAAAAAAAAAAAGTGCGGCACACACACACTAACACATACAACAAAAAAATAATTACTTTAATTATTTTTTTTTATTTAAGTCACTTTATGCACTTTGTAATTCATGAGCTCTTTAAGTTTCCTTGATGGTTTAACAGCAACAATTGTTACTCTTTGGAGGGATTTTATTTTAAACTTTTATTGTGTGTGTTGAAAATCTGATTGAAAGAATATTTTATTTTCTAACGTCTGAATATGTAAAGTGAAATCAGAAATTTGTTGAACTTTAAAACAAGAATGGTGCCTATGATTAAGTAGTGGCATATCGGTGAGAAACATTGTTGACTTTTGCCAGGAATGATTAATGCATAAGAGAACAACCTCCAGAATTCTAAGGTAAAGGTCATTCAAGGTAGATTGGTGATCAAGGACGACCATCTGACCTTATAACGCCTTAAGTTTTTGGGATGTCTTAAGTGCAAAAGTTACTGTTTAAAATTGAAAACTTCACTAATGGCAACATTCCAAAACAAAACCCACGGAAAAATCTGTTATTAAAAAGGGTAGAAAGTTCTCGGAGTGGATAAACACAGGAGGAAGACCTTTGGCCCTGCGCATTTTCTTTACCGTACCACATGAAAGAAGCACACATATTTGACTGATATGGTACAGTGAATAAAGAGGATTTTTTTCCAGGTTTGATTCTCCAAGCAAAACTGAAACATTAATATATATAAACACCCAGTGGTGTGGTTCTGTATGTTTGTAACGTAACGCTGAGGAGCGATGTACGACAGTCTACAGCAGTTAGTTTAGTTGAAACGCTGAAGAGCGATGTACGACAGTCTACAGCAGTTAGTTTAGTTGAAAAATCGTGTGTTGATGAGCGCTGTAAAAATATTTAATATGATGACGTCATTGTTTGGTGTGCATCGGTACGCAAAATACAACCCCTATTATTATTATTAAATAAATACTTTGCGTACATTTCATAAAGTTTAATAATTCGTATTTATCAAAAAAGGACAAGTTAGTTGGTCTTTAAAAAAAAGGTTGGCGCCGTAGGCGCCCAAAAAAAGGGGGCGCCGCAGGCGCCACGGCGCCTGGCACAATCTAGTTTTTCGTAGATTAGGTCAAATTGTTGAGATGGAATATTCGTTAAAAGATGTATTTTTTTAAAAAATAATTGCGAACTTAAGTGCTACCTCCAATCCACCTTTTCCAACAAGTTAGATACACCCCTGCAGTAACCCACAAGTGATTTAAATTAAAAACCATTCAGTGTTATAATACAGAAGTCATGTATTAACTTACCATTAAATAAAATATCATTCAGTGATGTAAAACATGTATTAACTTAACATGAATTCAATTAACAAAATGTGTCATTTGATAATAACCCCCCCAAACCAGCCCCCCCCCCCCAAACACACAGAACCCATATTTTCTATAATAACTTAAGCCACCAATGTTTACAAAGTTTCCTTTAACTTCCAACAAGAAACGTTTCACGCAATCTTTAAACAATAACAAGAGATTATAGTCGGATCACTTAAAAAGCGTACAACTTTATGAGGCCTACTAATCCAGATAGTGCGTTGGTACACAATTCAACTAGACGGTACCTCAGGTTTAATCTGAAGGTTGGCATAACTTCAGAGAAGTAAAGATAGGACAATCTCAAACTGCTGGTCCCAGAGTTAACACAGCCGATGCAGGCAGTTGTTAGTTCAACAAAAACTTCCCTGATTGACCTCTATTGAGTGAATATTTTTAAGATCTCATTGTCTATTAGGTCTAAGTAGTTATTTCTCTTCATTGCTTCTCCTGTGACGTCGTGTTGCGTTCAGGCCTCAGTTAATGCATGTCATTAATTAATAAAGCATTTCGCTTTATGTTTGAATTATTCTTTAACTTACAGTTTAGTCATTAAGGAGTTGTTTGGATCTTCGATTAAACTTGCCATTGTTTTAAAAAATCTATATAGTTAGTTAATTTATGGACAGAATTAAATACTTAAGACTTTTTCAACACATTTAAAAATAAGTGAAAAAACTAACTAGTGCCAAAATAATAATAGTCTAACAATAAAAACAATAAAACAATTATATTGTAAATATAAAAAACTTTTCCTGCCTTTTATGGAAAGAATTTTAGATTATTCATGAGAGACCAAAAAGCAATAATATTTGATACTAAATATTTTTTAATTGTTTGTGAAATTTGTAATTTTATGATACTAGTTTAATTTAGTTATTTTAAACATGAGGTTCTGATTTTAACCCAATGGCAAGTTTCGTGGTTTTTTGTTGTGTTTTTTACAAGAACAAAATCCAACTGCAACGTTTGAAATAATGCACTCGAAAAAAAAAAAGCGGCAACATCAGCAGTTTTGAACAATATCCAACATGAAAACTTTGACAGCCTCAGGGATCAGTTTTCTAACATGACACCACGACTTTGATACCAGCGATGACACCAAATTACTGACTAAACCTAACCGGGACCTGGTTTGCCAGCATAATGGAAGACATTTCTGTTTCACGTCTGGTTTTTTCCCTCTCTCTACAAACAGTTGGAGCTTCGTCAATAAGATTTTATCAAAGGATTTTCGGGGTGGTTAAAAAAAGAATAAAAGTCCCCGGAAAATGATGACGCCATAATGCTGCCATGTGCAGAAGGGGCAAACAAGGGATATTATCCAAATAGTTCGTGATGCTCTCCCGTGCTGATGGCTACCATTGTGACACGTAGGGCGATCTAATGTGATAATGCCATCAGACACGTCATGGGTGGAGTGCGCATGCGCAAAAAAAAATAATAAAGAAATTAAAAAATTCCCAAAGCTTGATCTCCAATAAACAATATCAATCTCTGGAACTAAAGAAATATTTTAAGATTAAGAAAATTGGGATGGCGTACTTCAACCTCTCTTCAATTTTTCCAAAATGTTAATTATCTTATTCATTTATGAAACTTTTTTCTGATTCTTAAGTTTTGATAGGCAAATGGGATGCTTATAATTTTTGCCCTTGAAGAAGAGACATGCTACAAGTTAGATCTTGTTATAGTATAACCCTGTTTGTTGATAGTTGATCGTCATCAGGATTGATTCCTGAAAGTTTAATCGTGTCTCCAAAGAGCAGAGCAGAAAGGGAACAAAGGTACATGAAAAAAATCTACCATTTCAAAATTCTACGAAGTGATAAGAAAAAATAAAATTGTGGGCGAAACCTAACTTTTTTGCTTCCTATAGTTAATGTCTGATGTTGAATTCAGTCGAATGGTAAGCAGTTCGAATCTATCGAAATGATTTTTTAAAAAAAAAATTAATCATGTTTTTCCAATCTTAAAGCTCAATCTTTTGAAAAAACGGGAATGGATGAAAATTAAAAACACAAGAAATCACCTGGCAAAACATTAAGGAGTGTTCTAAAGACAGTAATGTAAGTTGATAATGTTCGTTAACATGATAGCTTCATTCAATTTATTATTATCAAAATATTTGTAGAATCTATATATTTATTAACAACTGTCGCGAAAAAGGTCGACATGATAGCGGCGGTGACAGCAAAGCGTCTTTGATGTTAACCACCGATTACGCGGCCGAGCTGGGGGTGGTTGGGTGGAGGGAACTGTTAAATTCGTTACACTTTATTTGTGGGTTTTGAGAACTTATGAAAAAATATCTTGCTAGGTTAACGGAAGGTTAAACAGCCTTTTAAAAAAATCTTTATATTAATAAACTCGTGGCATCTGCTTGATTAATAGTTTGCCGAAAACACTTTGGATCGATTTTTAACCCACTTCCTCGTATTTTAACGAGGTGAAAGTTTGAAGGAGGACGATAAAATAATCTATCAAAATTTGAGAGATTCGAATGTACTGTTATTAAATTAATGAATTTTTTAGATTATCTCTATTTATCTCTATGTAGCGTGTTAATGTTTGTGCTAGAATGGTGCGTATTATGTATTAAATAAAAAAAACAACTTTCCTGTCGCGCAATAAAGGGCGTATTATATTGATAATACTTTTTAAAAATATTTTCCCCATATGTAAATGAAAATTCTAGTAATTGCTAGTCTGTGTCGCGGTGCGTACTTTATTTGAAATGTTTTTATAACTTTTTTGCTGGTGATCACATCGAGTTGAAATTTAGCAGGCAGACAGTAGTTTAAAAAAAAATTAACTAGAAATCTATCTACAATTTTTTTTATATTTTTTTAATATTTTTTTTTTGGATTGTCGTTGCGATGCGTATTATAATGAACAAACTTTTAGTTCTGTCTCGTAAATAAAAGATTTATAGTCAAAAACTTTGTGACTTACGTTTCTTTAATAAAAAATTAATGTTTAATTAACCGTTCTTAAACAATTAATGTTTAACAAACTGTTCCTAAAAAAATTAACGTTTAGCAAACTGTTCCTCAAAAAATTAATGTTTAACAAACTGTTCCTCAAAAAATTAATGTTTAACTAACCGTTCCTCAAAAAATTAATGTTTAAATAACCGTTCCTCACAACACGCTTCTAGGGTACAACGTTAAGACGCATCGTAACCCGAATCTCAGTGTAAGTCGGAATAATGACAACAATAAAAAATAAACAAATAAAATATACAGTAGAGTACTTTATGTATTGCTATTAAAAAATCTAACAGTTAATGGCATTAAAAAAGGTTTTAAGAGACAACGATCTCTTACCATATGAAACAAACTTTTCTTTTTATTTATTTTTTTTTTAATTTTTTTTTTTAAAAAAAAAAGGTAAAACACGAGAGAGAGATAGAGAGAGAGAGAGAAAGAGAGAGAGAGAGAGAGAGAAAGAGAGCGCGCGAGAAAGAATGAGAAGGGGGGAGAGAGAGGTGGTGAAAGCAACCAAAATGGCGTACGTACTGTGACTTAGCGTGGGAAACATTTTCTATTAAATAGAACAAAATATCTGTTACTGTACGGACATTGCTATGTACAAAATGTAACATATAATGACATAAAAAGGTATTTACTTAAGAGAAAACATTTCCTTACCACATAAAAATGGTATTAAAAACCGATTAAGAAAGACGGAATGACGCATAATATAATATTTTAAAATATTTTATATTGTTATGTGGATGCTTTCGTAACCACGAAACAACGTAAGTCAGGACAGGCGAAACCCGAGGACTTCCTGTAGTCAACCTCATTATGACTCCAATTACTAACAGTTTCATTCATAAAAAATGATTGTCTTTAAAATTAAGGTTGCTTCATCACACAAATCATGGCCACCTAATTACAAAAACAATTGCATGAAAGATCTCATGTATTATCTTATCTGTTACAGACGTTCCTTCTATACAGAAGATTATTAGAAAACATCTCGTACAAAAATAAACTACACCGTACTTGGCTATCTCGACGCTTATTTGATAATTACTCTAGGCCGGCGACATAACCGGGTTTTATTGTAACATGCATATTTCAGTTGATCGTCTCCGCAGAAGGTTCTGTCCCCTAACCCTGCTTAGAACAGACCCTCCCAAAAATAAGAAGAGTTATAGTTTAAGATCTATTATCCGACATTTGTAAAATCTCTTATCAGACCTTTGTAAAAATCTCTTGTCTGACCTTTGTAATATCTCTTGTCTGACCTTTGTAATATCTCTTATCCGACCTTTGTAATATCTCTTATCCGACCTTTGTAATATCGCTTATCCGACCTTTGTAATATCGCTTATCCGACCTTTGTATAATATCTATTATCCGACCTTTGTAATATCTATTATCCGACCTTTGTAATATCTATTATCCGACCTTTGTAATATCTATTATCCGACCTTTTTAATATCTCTTATCCGACCTTTGTAATATCTCTTATCCGACCTTAGTATAATATCTCTTATCCGACCTTAATAATATCTCTTATCCGACCTTTGTAATATCTCTTATCCGACCTTTGTATAATATCTCTTATCCGACCTTAATAATATCTCTTATCCGACCTTTGTAATATCTCTTATCCGACCTTTGTAATATCTCTTATCCGACCTTTGTATAATATCTCTTATCCGACCTTTGTAATATCTCTTATCCGACCTTTATAAAATCTCCTATCCGACATTCTTCCACAGTTCAACAGTAGATCACTGAACACGACAGACAAACAACTCAGCGATAGTCACGTGGTCAACAATATATGATACTCGACAAGTTTGAAATGCGAGTCGGAAGAACGGCCCTTAAAAAAAACAATTATTTAACAACGTGAAAGCAAGAAAAGAAAAACAAACGGTAATTAAATCACGGAAAACCACACCCAACAATGGCAGTAAGAAATTTATTTTAAAAAGTCTTTATAATAGCGAAGGCAATGTGCTAGTTAATTTCCCGCGATTATATTTACTGGACAAAAAGGTGAATAGAGTAAATCCTTATACATGCATAGTATAGTTAGAGTAAAACCAACATCCCATCCAATATAATACTTGCTACGGCACATAACACTTTTTTTACGCACATACACATTAGACTATGTATTTATTAACACATTAAATTCATCTCATTATATCTATAGACACATTTTTTAAAAATTACATTAATATTCAATGAACGCCGTAAAATTGAGTGGGAAAGTAAAAAAAAGTTGAATGAGTATTTAAACGCTATTTCCAACAAAGAATTTCCGATGTTTTTATTCAAGCGAAATTATTCTAGATTAAATTAAAGGGTTAGGTTTAGTGATAGTTTTTAGGGTTTGGGTTAGGTTTAGTGATAGCTTTTAGGGTTTGGGTTAGGTTTAGTTATAGTTTTTAGGGTTTTGGGTTAGGTTTAGTGATAGATTTGAGAGATTGTTTGAATGCACATATAGAATCGGAGGTTCAATGAAAGGCGCAGTGAATACTTGTAACTCTTCAATTTTATAAACATCATTTCATAAACAATGTTACTAAGAATAGCAATAACCGGAAGTGGACGAGCGCGTATGCAGCCGCAAATTGGGTCGTCCTGACGAGGCGATACTCACTACCAAATTAAATATGTAATTCTGAAACTAAAATGACGTAATATCCCATCACGCTACATGTAACAATATCATTCACAAAGCGGGAAAACCCCATTGACTATCATTCTAGATTACATTAAAAATCATTTCAAATAAATAATTCTGAAACTAAACAAAACAATTGCTATTTAAAAATTGCTGCTAAAATTACGGGAGTCGAACGATGGAAGATATTTCAAAAATTCATTCTCACACATAGTTCTAAATATTATTAGCTACCGTTTGGCGTTTGTTTCAACCTGATAGATTTTATGGGTGGCGAGAAATTAGCAAAGTACTGATATTTTTTCTGTTTTTTTTTTTTACTTCCCAGAAAATCCATTACATTTTTTCGGTAAATTTTTGGCCCGTGCACATTCTTGAGACCTCCTTAACATATATGCAAAAGGACCCGAACCCTCTATCTGGTATGGTTCAGGAGGGGTTGCTGTTCAAAGCTCGAACAGACTGGCAAGACATTTCAAATATAAAACGCAAATTTTCCCAATGGAAATTGCTTAAAAAATATAAATGCGACGCGATTTTGTTTTATTCGTTTATATTTAATACTTTACAAAAAACTAACACAGATCGGGATTTCAAGTGCAGTATTTAAGTACCCCTTTACATCATTAAATCTAGTTTACATATACATTGCTATAGATTCAAGTTGATCAAGACAGCCTGTAAGAAACAAAGAAAAGTTTGTGTCTCCTTTACAGAAATCACTCACTTGTAACTTTTATTTTAAAATCGACTGCTTCTGTTGTGCATATATAAGAAAATAAGTTTTTAATCACCGCACACTTTTTAAAATGTCAAAATCCAAATTCCATGTCATCTTGCTATTATTTGAGCCAGGCGAACAGAAATTTGTTGACTACTGCAGTCCTAGAACTTGAAACAGAATGCAGTTAAAACATGTTTCAATGCATGCTTAAGGTCGTCATACCAACTCAAACATGTACAAAATATAATTTGAAACACACTAAACACGTTACAATAAACCGAACTCTTCATCTCTTTATCTCCCTATCTCACATCCGGCATCCGGCATCCTTCCGTCTCGTGAGACGATGGTGCATCACCGTTGGGTAGGGTTGCATTTTCTCGAGTGGCTGTGCAGTCCTATCCTTGAGTGACAGTCTTTGCCACAGTTTTTACACACGAGTTCTGTGCTTCCAAATGTTTTGGCCTTTCTCCTAGCTCTTCTGTCTGCAGCCTCCTCCATTCTTCGCTCCTCGGCTACTATGACGCCCTCTTTGACAACTGTGCGCCACGTAGATCGGTCTTCTGCCTTACACTCCCAGTCACTTGTATGTATTTTGGCTACTTTCATGTCCCTTTGACAGACATCTTTAAATCGCAAGCGTGGGCGACCTGTTTTCCTCTTTCCTGAAGCAAGTTCACCATATAGGAGGTCCTTCGGGATGCGGCCGGGGCTCATTCTTTTGACATGTCCTAGCCACCTCAGGCGTCTTTCACTAAGAATTGAGAACATGCTTTGGGTATTGGCACGCGTTAGGACCTCACTATTCTATCTCACAGAAGACATGTTTATTTTATATTTTTAAACCCCAACGAATGAATTCAACAAGTACCGGATCCCAAGTGAAGAAATAAATTATTAAAAAAATTAGATAAGTTGTTAACCTTGACTGTTTCACAATGAGTCACAATAAAGAAAGTAAGCGAATGTTTCACAATGAGTCACAATAACGAAAGTAAGCGGAGAATAAAGTGTGTATTTTGACATCAAATAAAATATTCATAAAACTTTTTTTTTTTTAAATAAATAATAATAATAGATTTTTACTCATATTTCAGAATTCATCTTTAAACCTGCTTTCTATAATCACTTCGTATAGCATTCAAGAATAGTTAAACTCTTGAGAAGTTCTAACCGAAAAAATTCAACCAACTAATTACCTTGAATATATTTACATGACTGAACACTTGGGTTTTGTTTTCAAAAAAAAATGTTGAAAAAGAAATGACCCATACCATTAAAATATATGTATAAAAATAACAAGTGATTCTAAAATCTGTGTTTGAAAAACAGCCCATAACTCTTAGCTACAAACTGACAGCAAACCTCTAAATATAATTAAATAATCAGACTGTTAACATTTTTTTTATTTCACTTTGCGCATGACTATGAAATGACTTTAAAATTGTAAACAAATAAATAAAACAGAGCAAATTGAAATCGCGGGTTATTTCTTCGACTAACGAAATCTCACTATGATGACTTAGTGTGAAAGCATCACTAGAAATATATCAATGAATGTGGCACTTACCACCACACAATTCACAATATTTCGGGGTGAAAGCGACGGGTCCTCAGCAAATTTATTGGTGGCTGACTAATAGTTTCAAGTTCCTGTTTAGAGGCGCACATTCCGTGGGTTCAGGGGCAGTAACTTTTTGTTTTGTTTTTTATTTGTTTGTTGTTGTTGTTGTTTTTTGTTTTTTTTTCTTCTCGAGGTCATATTCCAGTTGAAACTGTAATATATTAATAGACTTATCTTCGGATTACGCGACTCTCTAACGCCCTCCACCCCCACCATCCAAACCAGTAAATGTGGCAATAACCCCCCCCCTAATTAAAAAAAAAATAATAATAATTGTAATAGTTAAATACATGCATACGTACTTAAATACATAAATAACATCGAATAAAATAAAATATACCGGTAAGTATAACAAATTGTTTGAGTCAAACTAGATTGATACAAAAAATCTTAAAATTATTTTTCAAAAGTGAACCCTGTCATTTATGCATGCGAAGTAAACATTAATTAAGCGCCCCAAGAAGATTGCCCAAGATGCTCCATTAACAATTAGCGCCCTGTGAAGATTGCCCACGTTGATCTATTAACATTGAGCGCCCTATAAAGATTGTCCAAGATGTTCTATTAACAATGAGCGCCCTGTGAAGATTGCCCACGTTGATCTATTAACAATGAGCGCCCTGTAAAGATTGTCCAAGATGTCCTATTAACAATGAGCACCTTGTGAAGATTGCCCAAGATGTTCTATTAACAATGAGCACCTTGTGAAGATTGTCCAAGATGTCCTATTAACAATGAGCACCTTGTGAAGATTGCCCAAGATGTTCTATTAACAATGAGCGCCCTGTGAAGATTGCCCAAGATGTTCTTTTAACAATGGGCGCCCTTTGAAGATTGCCCAAGATGTTCTATTAACTATGAGTGCCACATGAACATTGCCCAAGATGTTTTTAAACAATGAACGAATTTCTTAAATCGCTCTAAGCAGCGCCTCCCATTCGTTCATTATAAAGAACGATGTTTATAGAATCGAGCCCACACTCTTTCAAAGGTTTCTTGCAAACTGTCAAACGTAAATGATGAAAATCTTGGTCCCCTGTCACTGGTTGATGCGCCCTTGAGCGCAAGTTGATTTTAATAACACAAACACACCGAGGCTTCTATGGCGTCCAGTAATCACCAAACATGAACACATAATTCGTGACCAGCATTCATGTTACAGCGCTGGACACCATTATGGCTTCGTGTTTGACCCTTGACCCCACCATTTACACGTGGCCTTCTTACATGTTGTGGTTTTTAATAGAATGCATGGTCCAGAAACTCACCTCTTTCTTTTTAACCAGTTGGAAATGCGTTGATTTTTATTGAATTGATAATGAAATTGCTGACTCCGAGGCTGGCGATAATGTATCCATAATTTCACTCCACTCTTGTTAATAACAATGATACAAATGACGGTGTGGGCAAAGGGGCAGAATGTCACAGCTCGTTGGCGAGATAATCACAGTGGTAAATGGCCAGGCGTCATGACAATGTTAAACGGTTTGCGATCCGGCACCGCTTCAGTACGCAGCCTGCTGGGCTGACACCTCGACATGGAGGCGCAGGGGTTCAAAGGGTGAAAGCTTTCAATGATCAGGGAGTGGGGAAGGGGTTAAGTTAAGGGTAGGTGTGGCCCAAATATAGGCTAAGTTCTGACATTTAGGTGGTCCCATTAGTTTTAATTCGAGATAAGCACTGCGAGTTAAACGACACAATAATAAGAGTAATACAGATTATAATGACGATGATCATAATAATAACACTATTAATACACGCCCATTACAGCAAACAGAATAGCCTCCCGCCGCAACACTTCCATACCAATAAGTACATTAAAATAAACCTCGATAAGGAATTCACATGTTCTTTCAATGTACCCCATATTACGGTATAAATGAAGACTTAGTATTCACGAATATCATCGTGTTGAATGCATTCCAACAATCTTATGAGTCATAGCAAGTACTGTAATATATATTTTTTAAAAATAATAATTATTATTTTGTTTATAACCTTAAAATTCTTATCACATATTAAATCAGGGCTTCTCAAACCTTTTAGTATGACGGACCGACAGGAATTTTCCATTGCATCACGGACGGGTGCACTATTTTCTCTCTACTGACAAGGTAGCGAAATGTAATTTATTTTATTTGTTTCATTTTAAGTGCTTTTGCCGAAAAAATGACAAAGTCAATACATTTAGAATTAATTGGTGAAATTTAGGGGATTATAAATTAGTTATCGGTCCATTCTTGATAACTTCTGCGGACCGACGGCAGATGGCCCACGGACCACCACTTTGAGAAATACTGCATTAGATTTTTGTGTCCTAAGCGTATCCATGGCTTATGTCTAGTCTTGCATATATATGGGATTTAAATTTCAATTTTTTGGAATTCATGGTTTCACCAGGAAACCAATTCCACGCCCGAATTCTAGACGGGTTGAAGGGAATTCGTATGTGTTGTTATTTCGTCAAATGGATAAAGCGTGTATTTATTATCTAAGTGTAATTGCCCTTATCTGCATAGTTTATTTTCATGCTAAACTTTTTGGAATTAAGTTGTAGTTTTAATATCAAAGAGAAAAAAATGTCACTTTGTAACGAAATAATATAGGAGATTTCATATCATCAGAATTCAAAATACACAATTCTTTAAGTTGTTAAAATGTCGAAGATTAAACGAAAGTCACAATACGATAAATATTTTAGGAACCATCAACGAATCATGTTGTAAAGAGAGATTTAATTTTTTTTTTTAAAGTAATAATAATTTTTTTTTTTAAATTAATTAATTTAAAAAAATAAACAACTAGCGCGTTGGAAGAGCCTAATGTTTCATTTCTTTAGTTTTATGTAATTTCCCGAGAAAAAAATTGTTGGTAGGGCATTAGAATATTTTTTCATAGTTTGGGGGTGCGAATTTGTGTTTGTGGTCCAAAATGACTTAGATCTAACAGTAATTGGGAATTTTATAAAGATTATGCGAGTTTATAAATATGTGTTTTATTCAGTAGCTATGGTCTTCTTAAGCAAGTAACAACCTTATTGTACGACTGTTTTAAAAACATTTTTTTTCTTATAATTTCATATACTTTTAAGCAGATTTACTTTTTTGGTTATTGCATTTTTAAATTAAATATTTTGAACACCAAAAATCCATTTCAGGAGAGATGGCAAGCTAATTAACAAATATATTGGGGCTAATACTGGTTTTAAAAATTTTTATTCGATTAATCGGGAAAAAATTAATCAATTGATTTCGATTAATAATATTTTTATAACGTATATATANCGTTTCGTTTTTTTATTCGATTAGTCGGGAAAAATTTAATCGATTGATTTCGATTAATAATATTTTTATAACTCATATATATATATCCCGTTTCGTTGCGATTCATTATTTAACGAAAACGGTTAAGTCGCGGTAGCTCCAAGGCACCCAAATTATGTGACGTAACACATCAAATTCGTTCTGCTATGCAAGAAATAAGGAAAAAAACCTCTATTTTTATGTATGTAGGTCTAAATAAATAATAGTAATACAAGGTGAAAGTTTGTAGGTAAAAAATATATAAACTATTAATAAATTGTGAAAAATATTAGAAATATTTTAATAAATTTTAATCGAATTTTAATCAACAAATTAATTTTAATCGATTGATTATAATTTTCAACCATTAATCGATTAAGCAATCAATTTCGGAGGCCCTAATATTTAATTGCCCGAAAGAGTTTATTTCATTCCATATACTTTCTATAATATTCAAAGTGAAGGGATCTTTCTAAGACCAACCAACTGACTCATAGATTTTTTTCTACATGGTTCTGGTGATTGGATGTTTAAACCCGTTATGGAGGTATTACACGGTTAAGAAAAATAGCGCCGCCCGTACACCCACTCGAGGATTGATCTCTCCAGCAACAACAAGAGTTGAAATCTGAGAAGATAATTCTATCGTCCCTCGCCAGTGACGGATTTACCTATTTGTTAAACAAGCTAAAGCTATATCTTGGGGGCCCCCGGATTTTTTTCGTCCATATTTGGCACTGACATAGAAAATCTGGACTTCAAAAGGAACCGCCATGTCTCTAATAGCTTTGGGCCCGATCAAGTCTAAATCCGGCCTTGTCCTTCGCAGAAAGACACAGTGCATTCATGGTTAAGAAGTGAAATCTCAGAAAAATACAAATGAGAGATTGAGGGAAAAAAACAACAACAAAAAAAAAAAACTAGTGGATACTTACAAACAGAGCGGTCAGTTAGACGGAAATGTTCGTCCTACCGCCGGGGCTTTAGTTTGGACATGGCGTAAACCGATCAGCAAGTTCGACTTCTGCCAGTAATATTTAAATTTAAAAAAAAATGTTTTTGATATAATTCTGTGGCATGCGTTTTTAAACACATTTTATGACGTAGTTTAGTTCTCATTAGTGACTCATTGAACCGAATCCCCGCCCACTTTAGAGGCAGACTGTTGCTGCCAACGGCTGTTCAATGTACACTAATCAGGTTGGTAATTGGAGCATGAAGCCGACCTTTGGGTTTTGGGTGCGTTATTTAACATACTGGGTTAAAGGCATTCTCAAACTGGGCTCAAATAATGCCTTTAATTTAAAAATAAATTCAATAAAATTGACTGGAAAAAAAAGATTTTAAAAAAAAAAAGAAAAGAAACATTTACATTCCAATAACTAAGGAATTTTTTTAAGTAAGCAGATTAAATTTGAATGTTTACCAAAATATATTTCATTAATTGTTTCAATTTTTCGGCTTCAGAAACGTAACTTGGATTTCCGCGCCCTTGACTACTTTAAGTTTTTGCGCTCAAGACAAAAGGATATTAAAACATCCAAAAGGTAGGAAATACTAAATTTGAATAAATTGAAGAAATAGTCCTTGGCCCACTTGGCGACGGCTCCGATGCCAAGTAATTGTTACGCCTCTGATAGGCGCTTTCAGTGTTTAAATACATCAGGGGAAAAAACAATTAAAAGGTTAAATCATTTCAGGAATAACAAATCAGTTGAATTACCCCCCACCCTCTTTTTTCCTGAAAAATCTGTAAAAGTAGATCAAAGGTTAGTCTGTATAGATGGAGTTGTTTGTAGGGGGCGGAGTAGGTTGAAGAGAGTTCCAACATTAAGATATTGTTAGTAAATTAGCACGTAAGCCACCTTGGCCTCATTTCACCTGACCTCCCCCACCTTCACCCGCACCGCCTCCCGGAAAAAACCCGCACAGATATTTAATTATTACAATTAAAGTAGAACTGGCATTTTTAATTGTTTTATTATTTTTATATTTTAATAATCTCATTTATTAAAAGTGGTTGATGTTTCTCATGCAAAGTTGTGATTTAATTTATGCTAACACCACAGAAATATTACTATTACGTAATAAGCTGTTCAAATTAAGTGGCTTATACAAAAAGTAGTGATATGGAATTGCAGAAAATTGATTCTTTTACGTTATTTCCAAAATAGATTATCCAAACACTAAAATTAATTTAGTTTTCAACACACTTGGTAAAACGTTCAAAATTTCAAATATTTCTTACGTTTTAAAGGTGTGAATAAAGCGACTTAAAGGCACGCACTCGTTACAGTATACACGACCACAAAACAATACTCTAATCCCACAACAGCATATGTTTCCTATTAAAGCAAAAACCTCATCTAAAACCTCATCAAAGGCCCCGAGACTTGATAAAAACACACAAGGCCACCCTGAAGCAAACAAAGACACAAAAACATCTCCCCAGAACACAACAAAGCACACAAGAACACACAAAATCTCTCAAGAGCACAACTAAGCACACAAGAACACACAAAATCTCTCAAGAGCACAACTAAGCACACAAGAACACACAAAATCTCTAAAGAACACAAGAACACACAAAATCTCTGAAGAACACAACCAAGCACACAAGAACACACAAAATCTCTCAAGAACACAACAAAGCACACAAAAACTCACCAAATGACACGCTAAAGACCTCACCAAAATTTAGAAAATATCCATGAACTGCACAATTCAACGATGAGTTTAACTTCTGAAGTGGTTTTACTCCATTAAGGAAATCGACAACCTGCCACTATTCTGCAAATATTATCACTACAGACTTCTGCGCAATGTCAAAACTACACGTCCAGAAAGTAACTACACTGTCTCGGAGGTCCAGTTTGAGACAGTCCAGAGCAGTAATCACCATTTCTAAATTTTGAAAAGACCGTGTTAACAAATAACCACGGGGCTGGGTGGGGACCTGGGGTGGTGAAGAGATCGCCGTCGTGTGACGGCCGTCTAGGCTAGTGAATACTTATTCAGCCGAGCGTCTCAGGCCCTCAAAACAATGATAATGGTAAAGATGATAATAATGATGTATTATGAAGGGATTTGGTCAGGCGATTTTTGTAAATGACACGCCAAAAAAAAAGATGACGTTTCAATTAATGTCTATCCAGATACCTTGCTGCCATCGTTTGAACGCGTTTCATCCAGAGCTTAACTCAAAATACCGCTGCAGGGCTATCACAGCTACTTTGTGACACCACTACAACCAAACGTATGATTCCACAAACATTTTGTCAACTGATTTTTTAGGGGAAAAAAGTATGCTCAAAAATTGAGATTGTGAAACTTGGCACAATATTTTATTTATTTATTTTTTTTAAATTTTTTAAAATTTTATTTATTAATTTGTTTTATTTTTTTGCAACAGGACCAACGAAACTTAGAAATAGGGGGAATATAGATGGGTGATTATGCTTTTTGTGTAGCCTTTTTTTTTTTAAAAAATAGACATTTTAAAGATAAATTTAAAAACAACTACTACAGGAGAGACTCAGTATAGTTAAAAATAGAATTCCTAAAACTTTTCTCCTACGGTTGTCGATTGTTGTTTTTTTTTTCTTTTTTTTCCAAAGCCGTTTTTTTTAAAAAAAAATTTAATAGGACTGAGTGACTGAGTTCAAACGACGTAATTCTAAAGCAAGATGAATTTGTCTCTAAGGACATACACTGTTCGATGTTATTTAAGAGAGGTTACGGAAAATGTGTTCCTGAAAGTGGATGGAAAAGCTTATCATTCCATTCTGGGTTCAAGACATGTTGTTGGAGGTAAACCTCCAGGAGACTGCATGGTGGTAGACACACCGTCAGAAAAGTTGGCCCAAGACAAATGGATATGTGTGTGGGATCTTTTGTCTTTTACGCCCTTAAAAAACTCCCAGCTGATTCCGTGCTTTATAAATGGGTTATCCATGCGAGACCTATAGCAGGAAAGGCTTTATCATTTCATTGTGACATTGTATTAATAGAAATATCTCTATTATTATTTAGTTGGACCTATTTCATTCAGATGCTAGTCAAATAGTTCTGTAGATACTAATCACCATAGATATTTGTTTATTTCCCCTTAATCTTACTCTGCTAAGTGCTTTTAAAAACAACAACAAAAATAAAACATGCTTACAATTTTATTGTAACAAGAAACTTATACTAAAATGTTGTACTTTGTTGTACGTCTCAATCCAAGCTGAAATACGTACCATTACGTAATGAGATATGACGTTTCCGGTCTGAGAATTGAAAAACTTGTAACCATGTGATACGAAATTATGACGAACTCAGATCATTTGAAGGGCAAAGTGAGAATAAATTCACAGGTCAAATACACGCACATTCTGCACGCCTTGACCCCACTGAGGTGTTCAGAAGGCTGAGACGAGAGAATGAATGTGTTTACCATAAAAAGTTTATAACCTCTACCCGGTCAGGTTCGTATGATCTTTTTTTAAACAAAAAGATGTAGTTACGTTTGGAAAAGACGTAAACAAGGTAAGGGTTGGCCTGACCGGACGTAACAAAACAGCGAACATTTCGGCAAAGAGCCTTTTTCAACGAACATACAATACACAAATAAAACGAATATACAATTAAAAAATAAAATTAAGAAACTTAGCTGCGGTGAAATCCAAAGAATCGAAGATTATACTTCATTCGAAGATTCTTTGGATTTCACCGCAGCTAAGTTTCTTAATTTTATTTTTTAATTGTATATTCGTTTTATTTGTGTATTGTATGTTCGTTGAAAAAGGCTCTTTGCCGAAATGTTCGCTGTTTTGTTACGTCCGGTCAGGCCAACCCTTACCTTGTTTACGTCTTTTCCATTTAATTTTTCATAAGCCTGATTGCAGTCCTACCCCTCATTTTGTTAGTTACGTTTGGCCACAGTTTGAGTTGGGGGCCGTCCATAAATGACGTCACGCACCTAGGGGGGAGGGGGGTCTCACTTTTGTGACGATGCGTGACGNTGCAACTGTTTTACAAACAGGACAAGTGTCAAAAAAAGATCTGAATAGGATTATATGTAGATATTTTTAGTCAAAACGACACCGAATATCCATTTAGGGGGTGGGTGGGGGAGGGGAATCTATTTGATACAATAATAAAAGTTTTAAGTTTGATATAATTTTTCGATTGGTTTCTCGTGAAAGGTCTCTGGCCATTCTAAATATAATGATAAATGTGTCCATTTAAAATTAGTCAAAAATATTCATTAACTTTATTGAATGCATCAGATTCTCGACATCGCAATTCGAGAGGAACACAAAACAACTTTTCGTTTGAACTCAGTTTTTAAGGCATTAATTTTAAATATGACAGAAAGGATACTTGATACAGTCAGATTAGGATTATTGTCACTCGTGTCAAAATAAATGAAAGTAGTTTGGATTTAGGTGTCTTCGTATAGTACGTAGGTAAGAAATCTACAAAGATGACAAATTTAACAAATAAATTTTCTGGAAGGAACCGGTTCAATAGTGGACATATATTCCAAGCGTACACGTACACATGACGTATTTGAATGTATCTTATAGTGGAGTGTAGTGGATGTTATATGTCCCAAATGAGTCTGCATTACCCCCAAGAATTCCCTTTTGACCCCAGATGAGTTAATTTACCCCTGTTCGCCGACCTCTTTCTTACAATCAGTCAGTCAATTGAGGGATTTTTTTTTTAAAATACATTATAAAAATATTATTTTTAAATAACTTTTTTTTCAAAAAAAAAGAAGTTAACAGTAATGATTTATAGTCAATGTTTAATTTGTATGCATTAAAATAAAATATAATCAAGGGATATTAACACATTTCGTTTTTTGAAGCCGGTTAAACGGTTCAATAGGATACCTAAATATTAAAATTATAAAAGTTTATATTAACATTACTGTTAACCCAAAAGTAGCGGATTCTAGCGAATTTTCTATGCCCACAATGATTCAGTTTACCCCCAAGAGTTTCCAAATGAGATAATTTATCGCTGTTAACCGACCCCTTGGTTAAACAGGCCGATAGCGGTAGCCATGTATTTTTCATTAGTTTATACATTCCACAAGAGAATGCAACAATTTAAACACGCCTCGTCCATTTGTGACATTATATTTACAACTCTTGTGTGACGTACATGAAATCCTGAAGAAAAAAGAATTGGAAAAAAAACAACAACAAAACTTGTGAGCTGCGGAGTGAAAATTTATGATAATATTCGATATTTTAATAATGTCATAGTATTTTTTCAGTCCTCAACTTGCAGGAATTACTGTATTTTGCGTCGCACAAGATGACACCCTACTTCCCTGCACAAATGTGGGGCTCGTACAGTACTCGCCATATTCCTCTTCCAGCGCATACCTAATAATTTTTAGAAAACATGAGATGTGATATCAATGTGGTAATTTTAGATCAAATGCCTTTGATGTGCATATGTTAGCAGGAAAACTGTCATTAGAAGATCGAAATCAATTAGAGGAATTGTCTTGTATCTATATATTCTAGGTCTATCAACAATGCAATGATCCTTGTAATATCAATAGCCACATTCGAGAGCTTAATCGCGAAGGTTAATCACATCAAATGGTTTTTGACTTTACAGCTACTTGTTCGTTAGCTGTCTTGCTATGCCTTGGCAACTAAACATTTTTTAAAATAAAAATGTAATATATAAAACAAGCCCAATTCATACTTAATCTTATGGCTTTAAGCTGTGTAGGGGCTCATTTTGCTATCAAATCAATACAGAGAAAATCATGTCAAAACGGGAAAAGAATGTAATGGTACCTGGTGAAATGGAAAAATTCTTGCCGGTCGTCTGATAAGAAAAAGTTTGAGAATCACTGGCTTACAATTTATTTAATGTCTTTTACATAGCTTCACGCATGGCACAATATTACAATGTAGACCTACACTAAATAAATACTTAAATGTTAAAAAGTGATTTGAAACATACTTATTTTCAAATAGAAAATAGTGTGTGTTTTTTTTTTTTTGAGGGGGGGTCAAAGTTTTGTGACGTACTTTTGGAGGGGGGGGTCTACGATTTTGTGACGACGCGTGACGTAGGGGGGGGGGGGTAAAAAAAATCGGCCAAAATCGCGTGACGTCATTTATGGACGGCCCCTTGGGAGTGGTCATGTGATGGATTTAACCATCGACGATTCCAGTGCGATGGTCGCTCTTTAGAAAAATTTAAAAGATAATGAATTAAGTTGAAATGAAAGTAGGAGGTGGGTTTCAGGTACGGCGAGAAAACTTTAATTGGAGTTACCTGCCCCGAGACTGGATAAGCCGAAATATGCTGTAAGGATTCGACTGTAGCTTTCTGTGCACATTCGGAACAATATTAGAAACGACTAAAATTGAACATAGACTTAATAAAAGCTTCGATCTATTGAAGATTCTTTTAGCAGACTTCAAAATGTGCTATAAGTAAGGATTAAAGTTACGCTGGCTGAAACCAGTCCTCGGCCCTTTTCATCCATGATCAGCACAGATCGCTGAATTTCACAAAATCGTATGGAGGATGTTTTCACATTCATCTTGATGGTGCGTTATTACTTCAAAGCAGCCGTAAACTTATACCTTTTACACTTGGGCGGTTTTCAAAATGAATGTGTTTCCTGCTTAATCATTCATTCGGTAGTAACCAACCGAAAAGTCACATTAACTATTTCAACAACAACCAAAAAAAAAAAAAAAAACGATTTAAGGATTTACTAATTTAAATAGCTACAATCATAGGCGTATTTTTATTAAAAAAATATTATTTATTTAGTTCTTGATTTTTTCAATTGCCTTATTTCTTGAATATTTTATGCATTCTATTTGAAGATAGGTGTATTTAGACTAGATCTCTGTTTAACATTAAAGGTGATTTCTTTTCTTCCCATATATGATGGAGGGCATGACTCGTTTAACAAGAATGAAACTATTTAAAAGGAGAGGTTTAGGGCAGAGGCGTAACAACGACTTATCATCGGGGCAGTTGCCAAGGCCGCCGAGGGATTATACTTCAATTTATTAAAATTTAGTATTTTCCTACTTTTTTAATAAATTAACCAAGGATGCCAAAAACCCATCTACACTTCTGGGTAAGGGAGGTAATGTTGATATCATAGAGACGCCAAGGTCTTTCAAATGTAAACAATATAAGACTTGTAAGAGGCGAATTTTTTTAAAACAGTTTACAGGGATTCAAATACACGGCAATTATTTTTTTTAAGTCAACATAATAATGTAATGGAAGATGTCATGAAGGACGCAACTGAACCATAACCAGGAATGTCAGGCTATCAAGATATTGATCATCAAAATATAATAATATATATATGGTGTGAAGAAAGGGGGCTGAAATATAACATACTGTGGGCTGAGGGCGGCAGAAGGACATACGACTAGAAGGATAGCAGGAAGTGATACGATGATCACCTATTCTAACATAAAACATTGCCTGAGCCCCATTCATTCCCATCATTTGTTTTCTTCCTTAAAAGACATATCTACATTTACTACAAGCTAAGCGTAGCTGCATGCAATATAATTATTACCACAATTTTATTAAAATAATGTACTTTCTATTTCTTCACACATTTGAAATTCAAATAGATCTACGTGCACTACCGAGACGTATATTGCCACAATGATTTTATTATTGCTTTTATGTTCATAATAAATTCACGAAAATAAAACCAATATCATCCAAGACATGTTTAAAGCGATACATATTTTTTAACCTAACAACAGCTAGCACTTTAACCTAACAACAGCTAGCAATTTAACATGACAACAGCTAGCACTTTAACCTAACAATAGCTAACACTTTAACCTCACAACAGCTAACACATTAACCTAACATCAGCTAACACTTTAACCTAACAATAGCTCACACTTTAACCTGACAACAGCTAGCACTTTAACCTAACAACAGCTAACATTTTAACCTAACAACAGCGAGCACCTTAACCTAACAACAGCTAGACTTTCAAACATCCCCCTTCTCTTTCAACTCTCTGCCGCTGTAATGCTGGATGTGTTAAACTAAAGTGGTTCACTCACCTTTTCTTCCTTTCCGAGCTTCTGCCCCTGCCGTTATCTTCATCGCTGTTATTTTCATACTTGGACGATTTGGTGGGGCTGGTCACTGGACTTCGAGATGGACTTATCCGTCCCCCGGCAGTGGGGCTTACTCTTCCCTCGACCCGGCCATTTTTCCTGCTGCCACGCTTCGGCGTGGTACTTCCGGCGGAGTTATTAGCAGCGGCGCTGTCATTAGACAAACTGTTATTATTGTTGCTGCTGTTGTTGTTTCCGCCGACCGCCGTGCTGTTGTAGACGTTGCTGTTGCAGGCGTGGCCGTGGCCATGCTTATTACTTGAGATGATGAACGTCCTTGGTGTGTTGGGGTCCGATGAGGAGAAGTCCTCGCTCCTGACACTGACGTCCCCGCGGACCACCACCGTGATCTCGTCGTCGTCTTGGACTATTTCGATCGCCCGCTTGTGGCATGGGCTGTAGCTGCTGCGGCCGCTGTCGCTGACCCCGGAGTCGTAGGTCTGGGCTCTGGGCAAGGACGTTTTGTGGGGCGTCTTCGTGGACTTTGGACTGGTCAGTACGATTTTCGGGGAGCCAACAGCCCCATTGTCCAGAACGGTCTCTTCTTCAGACTCAACCCTCCCTTCGTTTTTGAAAAGAAACTTGGAAGCCTCGCACCCAATGTGTTCTGACCTGGCTACGTCGCCGTTTCGTATCTTTTTCCCGTCTATCCCGACGCTGACCACGCCCCCGTTGCCTTGGTGATTCGGGGGCGTCTCCGTCATTTCCCCCTCGCCGGCCTCCTCAATGGACACCATGTTGTAGTCGCCGCCACCGAGGCTCTCACTCGCTCCACCCCCGGTGGAGTCGACATCGTTGTCCGTGTCAGCCTCCCCTTTCTTCCCCTTCCCGTCCACCTCGCCGTTACAGAGACGTTTGAGGCCTTTGACGGGCGAGATTGGGCCGGATGTTCCGGAGAACGTCTTTTTGATGCGCCCCATGATAGATTCGTGCACGGGCTTCGTGACCCGTATGGTCCTTGGGAGGCCATTGTCCTGGAACGACGTCTGCAAGAAAGAAAGGAAGATTATGGGTGTATGTATACATTATTATTTAAAGTAAGTTTTCCTATCCTCTCGCTTTCTAGATGGGCGTTATCAGTCAGGCATTAAACACAACTTAAACTCGTGCTTTCATATGGTCAAACCATTTTTTGGGTAAGATTTTTAGACTCTAAAGCACCGTGCATATCATACGTTTATTGGATTGTTAAAGATTCATCTTAAAATTTTTATATAATACTAAAAGCTTGAGTTGGTTGGAGAGGTTTATCTAAAAATCTAAAAAGAATTATAAATTAATATACAAATTAACGCCATTAGTTTAGTGAATGAAGAATTGGATAGCCATATGTTTGATAAAGGGTTATCATTTTTATTACGTTTCTCGTAGGAGTTAATCATTTATGCATGTGTTTGATGAAAGATATATTTTCGTGATGGCGCACCTATGACACGCGTACCAAAGCCGGCACGCAGAGCCTCATCAGCCGGCACAAGACTTTAAAGATTGCTTCCTTAATAAAACCATCGAAGCCAAAATCCCATCTTCTGGTTTCATTGGAGTCTTGGCACTTAAGCTATAAATAAGTGGTTTTAGGTTAAATTTTGGGAACGCGGCCCCCCAAAAAAATTCGCCCCCACTGAAAATCCTACATGTGGAAGAAAGTCAGCAGTCCCGAGCCTGCGCTCTTCATGGGGCTTCCCGGAAAACCTCCTCAGCTCTCTGGTCCCCTAAGGGACGAAAAAGCTGAGAAGCCCCCCCCCCCTCGGAGTGGTCTATTCTAGAAGCGGCCACCTGGGCGTCCAGGACGCTAGGTCGAAAACGCCCCCACTGTTAGGGACGATCTGCTGTGCGTTTGATAAAAAGAAAAGGTTATCTTTGTGTGCTTGGGAGACGGCTCAGTTTGTTTCTTATATGTTTCCCCTCAAAGTGTCATGTAGAGCGGAAGGCATTATTTTAACTTTGTGATCTAGTTTCCATTTGTAAAACATCAGTTGTTAATGTTTTGATATTCATGTCCTGTGTCTTCTACAGAACCAGTATTGTATTTTTCATAAAATTCTATTTAATTTTGGATTAGTTTCTAATAAGTTAATCAATTATTTTCCAGGAACATCAATTATATTTTGATTAAGTGATTTTATTTTTACACCGTGAAAGCAACACTACTTTTTTTATGGTTTTTTATCACACGTCAAATTTTTCGTGAAATTATATTGTTGTTTTTTTCTTTCTGTGTGATGACTCAAATGATAGTGATCATTGCTAGTGAATCATAATTAATGCCATTGTAAAAAGTTTTGGATTGGGAAGGTATTATATTTCTATAATATATTTACCTGTAAAAATGTTGTGTACCCTTCAGGACCCCTCAGTAAGAGAACCACTGGTGTGTCTATGGGAACAGCTTTGAGAACCTCAATGGCACTTGCATAACTCATTTCAGTCAGATCGATATCGTTGATGCGGAGAATGATATCCCCAATCTGAAATTAAATTGCAGATGACACAAATTAAATTTTAAATGATTAATGGAAGCACTAATTATTGAAGCTAATTTTTTTCGAAATCCGGCCGTAGCAAGATTAGGCCGGTTTTATAAAGTGAAATCCGGCCAGAGTCGGAGACAAATTAGTAAAAAATCCGGATTCCGGATATGCCGGAGCCATTATATATATATATATATATTATGGCTTTACCAGCAAGCCAGATTTAGCCGGATTTATGAAATCAAATTCTGTCGGATTTGTAAAAATGGCTGGATTCCGGATTTTTCGGATCCGAAATCCGGCACACTCCTACTAAAAACATGAAAATGAAATAGTTTTTAAGATGAAATAATTATTTTCATTATTTTAGGAAACGGCTTAAGATGAACATGTTTCATCCATAGATCTTAAGGCAGTATAAACTGCAACAAAAATAACACCAACCATTAAAACAGAATTTATTTCGAGGCGCAAAATCTTCACTACAATTTTTACAATGACTGTCATTACAATTTTTTTTTAAATTATACAGTTAGTCGTCAAATATTCACAGTTGACAATGTATGGATGGATGAAGATGAGGATGGCTAAATGGTTGGATGGATTGATGGATGGGTGGATGGATGGATTGATAGGTGGATGGATGGATAGATGAATGGATGAATTGATGGATTGATGGATGGATGGATGGATGGATGGATGGATGGATGGATGGATGCATGGATGCATGGAAGGATCGATAGATTTGATCATGTATACCAATAGTTTTTTTTACTTCATGTGAGTTTCTTGCTGCTTGCGTGTTTTTGCACGAAACTCCTGTATATTGACAGTAATTAAAGTAACAGAGAAGTTTCACGGAGTCTCATTTCTTCAATCTTCGACTTCTATTGCAGTGTGTAAAATATGTGGACTCGATTCTGCTCATTTGCAGACTACGTGGACTACAAATGCTTTGATAAACACGTGTGTTGGTGGGTCTGTTATTCAATCTCAAACACGTGCATGACGGCTGCAAGGCACTACAAGCATTGATCTACTTGTTTAGCTTTTTAATGTGTAATTATTTAAATGATTAAACTAACACATCGCAACGGTTGTTATTTTGTGAATATATCTTTGGGGAAAATTTGTGGGGGGGGGGGGGCTAAAAATATGCTAATTCTTCACACAGAAAGGATCGAATCAGTGGCGTCGCTAGGGGGGTGCGGAGGGGGCGGGCCGCCCCGGGTGACACCATCAGGGGGGTGACACCAGACTGTAAAATTCTATATATTCCCGTTATTTGGCACTGGAAAACTCGGAGGATTTCTATGGGTTAAATCATAAAGGGGTGACACCATGAGCTACCACCCCGGGTGACACCATGAGCTACCGCCCCGGGTGACACCAACCCTAGTGACGCCTCTGGATCGAATACATTTTAATTAACGACAACCAAAAAATGATTGCATGGGCGGCTAATGTCACGTGGTGTACACAAGTTTTCACCTCAACGATACGGGTTTTATATACGGACGTTAACTCTCTTTTATTTTAAATAGAGTTATTTTTCATTCAAGGTCTAACCTGAACAAGTAATTTTATTGTGCCCCATTACTCTTGCTAGCATATCAAACAAGCTAAGTTTTGTTATTGTATTCGTCGTTGTTTTGTTGTTTTTATATTTTTTTTTTTTAACTATTATTTTTTCTGGTGTTTTAAAGTCAAGTATTTTTAATAGGGCTGCGGAAATTACCGATTAATTTCTCGTTTAATCGGTAAATTATTTTATCGATTAAAATTAATTTAATCGATAAAATAGTGATTAAAATTATAGAAATGGTTTAAACATTTTTTTCGATTTTTTAATAAATAAATAATAATAGTTTTTATTTTATTATTTTGTTTACGTACAAACTTCTCCGTTTAAGAAAGTTAGAAAGTGTAAACTTTAAAATAACCTGTTTTATAAGGACAATGATATATAAAAAAAAAACATTTTGTTTTTAATTATTTAATAATAAAAAAAACTTAAATTCATGACATTATATTGAACTACTTATTTTTAAATATAGGTATCTACTATCGATTATATATCTATTAAATTATATTAAATACTTAAGTTATGGGAATTTTTAAAAATGACATAAAATGGCACAAAATGTGAAGGAAAACAACATAGTGAAGAAAGTGATTACGAGGTCTTAGAAAAAAAAACATAACTTTTGAACCACTTGGGATAAAAATATGATTTTTATCTTTTTGTTAATCATCAAACAATTTCTATACGGCTGTATTACTTTTATATTTTAAAATTAATTAGAAATTTTCATTCAAGTGCCTAAAATTTAATACGTTATTTTACTTATTTTCATTGTTAACTATGTTTTAAAAATAACTTAATAAAAATATCAATTGCCTATTTTTATTACTTCCCTTGACATTTTCAGTTTAATGACGTCATACATCTTTATTTCTAGCTTTAAAAAAATATCGATTAATTAATCGGTAATTATTCACAAATGTTAACGATTAAATTTAATTTAATCGATAACATCCCTAATGTTTAAATATATATTTTTAGACATTTAGTTTAGGCCTACTCCGTTTTATTTATATTTATTACAGATGATAAGAGCCTTGATTCGATAGTAACCTTGAGAGACACCTGTTTTTCTCCCATCCATTTTGAAATGGGAAATTTATTTCGTCATTCATACACGTATTCCTGATAGTTGAGTATAAACGCCTCACTCAAATCTCTTAGCTCTCATCAGCATACACGTATTCCTGATTGTTGATATAAATGGTTTACTCAAATCTCTTAGCTCTCTTCAGCAATACACAATTTTTTATATGATGTTTACAGGAGGCAGTTTCTGTAAGGGTCATTGGCCCGAGTCCCAGTAGCAGGGCCAGTCTTAGGGCCAGTCCAACCTATACAGTGGGATCCGCGCTTTCATAAGCCCCACCTATCTTAATTCTCACCTAGTATCCTTATTAATTCCTTATCCTTATTAATTTCTTATACTTATTGATTCCTTATACCTACCCAAACTGGGGCCCGCGCAATCCGTTTCGCATACTAAGCCGCAAAGGGCCCCGCAATTGATAAGACCGGCCCCCCATTAGCCACTCACTTCCTAGTCTAATTTCTACAGCGTGATCCAAAAACCAACTTACGGTAATCTATTTTATTTAAACCACTAGTTATTTTAGGTGCAACAATAACAACAACAACAACACACATAAATATGAGTAGATCTATGTGTTGCCGATAAAAAGCCAAAAGAAAATTTAGTTTTTGTTCTAAGCTAAAAATGAAGGGTGTGGATAGAGCAGTGTCGTAGCTAGGGGATGACGAGAGGGTCCAAATTCAAAAGTGCACTTTGGACCCCACTTGAGGGGTGTCTGAGAGTAGTGTCCGAATTTTATTTACAATAAATATAGGCACCTATATTGTATGTTCATGAGATTGAATTATAGCATGAACTTTGCACGATTTGTTTAACGTTGTGCAATGACCAACATAAGTTGTTGCCTGTCTTCCCTGTCCTAACTTGATTAATTGATATGAAGTGCAGAGGCGTCACTATAAGAGTGGTGTTACCCAAGTGCGGTAGCTCTTGGTTTCATCCTCTGACGACCTACCACATAAATCTCCACCCAGTCTGCCAGTGCTAAAAACGCAACAATAAAGAATTGTTCGCTTTGGTGTGAAACCTCCCCCCCCCCTTTGTGTTGGTGTCCTCCGGTGCGGCCCATCCCGGCTCCCCCCGCTTGCTACGCCTCTGGTAAAGTGTTTTGAGTGAGATTCAACATTCTGACACATCACCTTGTAGCATTTCTCCCATATATGTATGTGTGTGTGTATATATATATATATAATATATTAGGGCTATGGAAATTAACGATTAATTTCTCGATTAATCGTTAACATTTTAACAATTTAAGATTGTTTATAATGATTAATCGATCCATCACTTACAGATTATTGCAAGTCAAAAAATAAGAAGAAAAAAAGCGTCTGAGAAATACTAACAAATTTCCTGACGATGACACAAATATTTTGGTTATAAGCTATTGACTAACAGGAATGTTCAAAATATTTATTTTTTGTTTGCCTAGCATGGTTCTAACACTTCGCCTAATTATCAAGCCAAATGAAAGGCGTGTTAAGCTAATGGCAGTAATGGAGTCTGACTCGAAGACAGAAAATGGCGACAGTTCTTCCATTGAATTACTGCGTTACAAAATTGAGATGAAAGTTCCTGTATCTATTAACCTTCTACAATGGTGGAAACTTAATAAACATCTATATCCGGTAATGTCATCCCTTGTCAAGTCCGTTTTATGCATATCAATTACCTCAGTTCCGTATGAATGATTGTTGAGCTGGGCCGTGCTGGTTATATTGTCAATTAGACCAAATGATGCCAACACGCTTGTTTTTGTTTTTTTTGTTTTTTTTTGCGTAGTCGGTTAAAAGATGACGTATAAATGAGATATGAAAGCTATCTTTCGATTTTCAAGAACGTTTAATAAGTGTTACTTATAACGTCATAAATTTTAGTTTTTTGGCTTTAATCGAAATTAACGATTAATTAATTATTTTTAAAAATCAGTTTGTTTTTTTTTTGTTTAATTCTTTGATTCAGTTTTTTTTTATTCCCAGGCCACCCGCAAGTGAACAGCAACTGAATTTTGTAACTGAAGGATTAAAATTTTATTATAGAACTAATAGAATAACAACATTTATTCCCCCTGGTGAGCTGAAATAATTGGATTTGGAGTTTGTAGAATATGTAATTTATTTAACTTGTAGAATGCAATTTATGGTTTATAGTTTATACTCCCATATTGCTTCTTTTGTATAGCGACTTGAAATAAAATAAATCTTCGAATATCGCAGTCACGGATTTTCAATTCTCAAATTGTTTCAACTATATTAGATTAGACATTCACTGCTGAGAGTATCTGGCACCAGTCTGGCGCAGACGTGCAATGCGGTCGTGAGGACTGTGACAAGAAAAGGGCAGACCACTCCAACGTCGATTCTGTAGCTGCAAGAAAAAAGACGGTTCTCAATTCTTCTTTAACCTGTTGGCAGTTCGTTTATTGAACTGATGAATTGTTAGACTAGTTGGTAGAAGATGTTATTTGTTGAACTGATCAATTGTTAGACTAGTTGGTAGAAGATGTTATTTGTTGAACTGATCAATTGTTAGACTAGTTGGTGGAAGATGTTATTTGTTGAACTGATCAATTGTTAGACTTGTTGGTAGAAGATGTTATTAGTTGAACTGATCAATTGTTAGACTAGTTGGTAGAAGATGTTATTTGTTGAACTGATTAATTGTTAGACTAGTTGGTAGAAGATGTTATTTGTTGAACTGATCAATTGTTAGACTTGTTGGTAGAAGAAACCTTATTGAACATTGACCTTTTAGGATTTCCTACAACCGTCAGTTATGGGAGATTAACAAAATAAAAAATAACTTCGAGGTTTTTTTCCCAAACCATAAAATATATTTCTGCTTTTATTAACAGTGGCGTCGCGACAGGGTTGCGGTGGGGGCGGGCCGCCCCTGGTGACATCACCGGGTGAGGGGGTGACATCAAAATGTAAAATTATGTATATTCCCGTTATTTTGTGCTGGCAAACTCGGAGGAGTTCAACGGGTTAAGTCATGACGGGATGACGCCATGAGCTACCGCCCCGGGTGATACCAACCCAAGTGACGCCTCTGATTAGTAATAAACTATGAAAATCCCCGAGGTTTGCAGCGATAAATTAGGATTTCAGTTAGCTTTGAGAACGCCTCGAAACACTAATTCAAAACTCCTACTATTGATTTCAATGTAGATCATGATAAATATACTAAATATATTATCTTAAATCATCTTGTTTGTCTGTCATGGTCTCACGTAATAACAAAATGTAAAAACTCACACATTTCCTGTGGTCCTATCTAGCTGATAATTTAAATATTTTTTTCGTCTGCTTCGATTTCGAGAGGGTACTCAACAACTTTCCAAAGTTAATGCTCTTACCTACACAGAAATTTTGAGATTTAAAGATGAGTCTGTTTTATAAATCTCATATGGGGGGTGGGACTACATTTGGGCCAATGGCCCCGTATTGAGAGATGATTTAATATTTTCTTGTCTGTTACCATCGCGGGAGGGTACTCAACAACTCCCAAACGTTTCCTGATTCTACCTACAGGAGAATTAGGAGAATTAGTGATGTGTCAGTAAGGTAAAAAAATAAATAAAAAATAAATAACTAAACATTTGGGTCCCCATTAAGTGGTAATTTAATTTTTTTCCCGCCTGTTACCATAGCGGAAGTGTACTCAAGAACTTCCTTAAGTTTCCTGCTTCTACCTACTCGGGAAATAGGAGAGTTAGTGATGTTCAACTTTTATAAAGCCCATTTAAGGAATAATCGTTTTTGGTCCCCCGGCCCCACTTGAGCGGAATTATAAAGTTCTTTTTCGCCAATTTTCGTCGTGAGAGAGTACCCAACAACTTCCCTAAGTTCAATGCTCTTATCTACACGGGAAGTTGGATAATTAATGATGAGTGAGTGAGTGAGTCAGTGCTTTGGCTTTAATTACTATAGATTTGATTGGGGCCATTAATACCAATTTCTATCTTTAATTGGTTTTTATGACCTTGTCCAGCTGATGTCAGGTGATGTCAGGTGATGACAGCTGATGTCAGCTGATGTGAGGTGATGAATGTTGTAAAGTTTTGAATTCTAAATATCATTGAGAGTTGCATTGGCGTCACTAGGGTTGGTGTAACCCGGGGCGGTAGCTCTTGGTGTATACCCTCACGATTTAACTCATAGAACTACTTCCAGTTTTCCAGTGCCAAATAAAGGGAAGATGCAGAATTTTACGTTTGGGTGTAGCCCCCCTGTTGGTGTCACCCGGGGCGGCCCGCCCCACAGCACCCCCTAGTGACGCCACTGGAGGGTTTAGATATTCAGAATATTAGTTAGTACTAATTAGCAATAAATAAAGATTAGCGTAACCTCATGTAGTGAGTTACTACTAACTTCTCACAGCACAGAAACCTATGCAGTTCACCGATTCTCTCACTTATAGATCTCTCTTTCGCCTTCTAAATTATAAATCTTTAACTTTTATACCAAAAACCTCATAAGCAACCGCCCAACGTGTTTAGTACTTTTTAGTCTATTAAATCAAAGTTGACAATGTTGATGTTTTTAATAAATCAAATACAATGCTTAACTCATGTTTTAAGGTTTCAATAACTACAAAAAAACTATTCAAGAAATTTTCTGCTTACCGGATCGTAAAAGTGAATAAAAGAAAATCCAATTTTTACATCCACTCGAATAAAAGGGAGTCACCGGAAGACAAGTACGTGACGTATTTGATGACTAAATTATATTATTTTTTTAGAAAACTTACGTAAAACATGAAATTCCGAGATACATCTTTAGCGAAACGTTCATTGTGCTGAAAAATTTGTCTTTCAATTTTCGTCGTAGGTTAAATTTTAAAAAACTTTTTGGTTACATGCCACTTGAATAAATGTCCAAATAAATATATCTACGCGCATAGCATCAGTGTTTAAATAAAAAAAAAAATTTAAAAAAAAATATAAAAAAAAATATTAAAAAAAAATGAAGCGTGGCTCACGGGAACACTGAATAAATTCGTGGATTCAGCCCCTGGCGGCGGCCCTGAGGGGGTGGGATGTTTACATAAATTATAAAAAGAAACGAATTTATTTACAGAAATGAATGTTATCGGCTACCTACGTCTTTGCCTGCTGTTTTTTTTTTTTTATTATTTTGTAATGGTTTTTAAAAAAAATATTTTAGCATATAAGTCTTGCTGCTTTTCGTCATAGAGAGCTTCTTTCAAAAACTGCTTGTTATTACTTTTTTTTTTTCAATTTAGGTTGCACAGCTTATCAAACTCATTTTCTTTTTGTAATGCGGAAGCGGTTCCTTTTAACTACTTCAGTGGGAAGCACCTTTTCATGATGAGGGCTGCATCATTGGTTTATGGACATGAAATAATTTCACCTAAATAAATTCAGCCTTAGTTCAAGCACAAATACGTTGAATTTAACAAAAATTTCGAACTTGCTGAAATTTACCGCTGATCACACATAATCTCGTAATGGGCCGCGTGTGGCCCACAGACCGTAGTTTAAACACCTCATTGTTAAGCCTAAGAAACTTTTGAAACGTGTGTGTGTGGGGGGGGGTGAATCACACGATTATTACGTCATTAAAGGGATCGTACCGTGGACTGCTCGAGGGCACTATTGCGAGGCGAGCATGAAGTCCAGTCAAAGACCAGTCAAGTGATGTCAGCCGAATTAGGACAAGGTGCAATGGGGGCGGTCTGCCGCGGGCGGCTACGTTTATATTTTTTTTAAAAAGCTGTATTTTCAGTCACCTGTAAATTTTTTTTCTTGGCATTGGGGGACGACTCAATTCTTGTTTATCTCTAAATGGACGGAAAACCCTAGTAGTTACGAGCAGATTCTAAGCAAAGTCGGCCAAACGCCAACTCTGAAGATTCTGTTTCGGGTCATTGCTAACGACTAATGGGGCTACACAAAGTCCCCTGTAACGTAAAGCAATTGAAAACAGCACACCCGTTCCGTCTCTATACTCCCGACTTACGTCATAAGACTTAAAAGCCCTTGCCGAAAATTCCTAGAACTTTTTCACCATCAAGAGATCACACATTGAAATCAATTGTTTATAAAAATAATGATTTTCTTTCTCGGAATCAAAGGTTGGTATGTATTCAAAACACTATTGATCCGCTTGGTGTCGTAAGGACAAGTCGGGTTCAAGAATTGAAATTGAACGATATGGGGATGGCCTGGGGCGTACGTTGGAAATAGTGAAAGGCAAATTAGTGATTGCTATTCCCTGGTGAGAGCCATTTGCGTGTGTTCATTGTGGAGATATCTGGTGTTCTCACTAGAATTGGTGTGTCGAGTTCAGGCGGCACGTGGACCAGGTGCAGCTCTTTGTCTTGTTTGAGAAAATACTTAAAACGGTGAACTTCCATTGTCACAATGATTGAAATTATGCGCAAATGTTACAAAATACTAACCTGTCCAGCTATATCATGGGGTTTTTTTTGTTTTTTTGTTTTTTGTTTTTTTGAATGAGTTAGGGTTCAAAATTGTTTGGTTTCAATATGATTTATGCCCCTAAATACCTAATCAAATAGTATTGTGAGCAACAAACGCTAACTTAAGAAATCTGAAAACATATCATCACCAAATTAGCCAACAGCCAACAAAAATGATTATGATTCCTTACTCTTACAACAAAATAATGATAATAATAATAATAATGGTCATAGCATAATAATAATAATAATAACATCTACATTTAAAACAAATTAAATTTACCAAATAAACCAAAATGTGTATAGTGTATCACTTTCAACTATAACAGTTACACATGATTTCTACCTGTCATACGTCACTCACCTGGACCAAACCGCTTTCTTCAGCTACCCCTCCCTTGACAATACTCGCCACCAACACGTACGGCTTGAGACTCCTCTGCTTGACCAGGAACCCAAGTCCCCCATACCTCTGCTTGGTCAGCTTGACCCTGATGGTGTTGGGCGACAGGTCAGTTGGGGTCGTGGCAGGCATTGCAGACGGGCGATGGGCAGCGATTTTTTGAGAACGGGAAGACCCCTTGGTCTACCGGTCAATAGGCAATGACCACTTAGGACAAGTGAGGCAAGGTTTCTTCGGCTCGACTCGTGGTGGCAGACTTGTTGTGACACGATTTGACCATTGAGTTCAGCTCAGCTACAACATCTTTGGTGCGGCGCACTCACTACGCGCCGACTTTAAAGTCAGGTTTGGCTTTTGCTGATTCTGGTAGGGCCCAGAGTTAATCTAATGAATCATACAGAATAGGACTGCATAAAGCTTTTTTATTAAAAAAAACAAATTACACAGACTATTTGTGTAAGGAAACAATAAATTAAAGCTTTATTATCAACTAATACAAATAATGGTAGACGTTTCGGCTCATGCCTTCATCAGTACAAAAACAATTACATGTACTTACATATATATTCAAATTAAAACATATTAAATTCTATGTGATAAAATGAAAAGAAATGAAAGACAAAAATAAACACGGACATAGAATATAAGAAAAAGGAGGAAGTTGAAGTATCTAAAGTAACAGTGAAAACCACAACGGGAAAACGATTTTGCAGTCATGTAAAATTGTGGATTTGGTTAATTCCATATGGAGCCAACGTACCAAATCGTTTTATGAGTCTATTTTCCATGTGGACTCTATCATGGGTATTGGTTGCATATAAAATACCAGTAACTACAATATCCAAAATGCCATCGTGGTCAACACTGTTACTAAACATTTTAACAGTGTTGACCACGATGGCATTTTGGATATTGTAGTTACTGGTATTTTATATGCAACCAATACCCATGATAGAGTCCACATGGAAAATAGACTCATAAAACGATTTGGTACGTTGGCTCCATATGGAATTAACCAAATCCACAATTTTACATGACTGCAAAATCGTTTTCCCGTTGTGGTTTTCACTGTTACTTTAGATACTTCAACTTCCTCCTTTTTCTTATATTCTATGTCCGTGTTTATTTTTGTCTTTCATTTTTTTTCATTTTATCACATAGAATTTAATATGTTTTAATTTGAATATATATGTAAGTACATGTAATTGTTTTTGTACTGATGAAGGCATGAGCCGAAACGTCTACCATTATTTGTATTAGTTGATAATAAAGCTTTAATTTATTGTTTCCTTACACAAATAGTCTGTGTAATTTGTTTTTTTTAATCTAATGAACGACGCCTGAGCGACAGCCGAGATGTTTTACATCATGGGAATATGCATGTTGTTAAAACGAAACACACCATAAGTTTAGAAATTAAACAGGTTTATTTCCATGAAAAACTAAGCACATTTCTTCTTTGTTGTTGTTTTTTGGTGTCTCTGAACTCCCGTTAAAAACAACAAAGTTTTTTCATGCATCAATGTAGTGCGCACTCAAATGCAGCCAGACGGTTCGTGAAGGATGTATAGATTATGCCCACAAGCTGCTATCAGTTCTTAAGGTTACAAACACATCCTGAACATCTGACCCCGGAAGTGGTTGTTGAGAGATGCTGACATCTTCGTGCCACTTTCTTTATTAAAAAAAAAAAAAGCCCTATCTTGCCTCCATATACTTGTCACAATCTGAAAAAAATAATTAATTATTATTTATTTTTAAAAAATTGCAATGTGCTTTAAATAATAAGTTTATGTTCTTATGTGCGAGAAGAATACATACATTTACCTCGCTTTGATTTAGAATTAATATTTCAAGTTAATCTTGTTCACAGATTTGTTTCCATGGACTAAAATAACCTTATTGCCGAGTTAAAACAAGGTTTCAACATTCTGTTATACGAAATTCAGCTCTGGTAATGTTCATCCTTCCATCCCTGTGCCCTTGGCAAAGCAGCGAATCAAATCTCAGAAAACTCCTTACCGTATATCCCCGCATATAAGCCCAACTTAGATCTATAAAATACAATACTGAAATCAGGGGGTCGGCTTATATGCCCATAAAACAAAACGGACACGTGACAGAAATCATTTATATCATCATTCATATCAAAACGTATAATTTTTTTTAAAAATATGTACATCGTTAATCATCAGTTGTGAACATCTTATGAGCGGAGGTTCAGATATTATTATAGCAAATAATGCTGAGAGAGCAGAACACGATTTTGTGTCATTTCAGAGGTTAAACAAACTGGTTTGAAACAGAGAGGTAAATATTTGACATCTTTACATTAACAAAATTTCTTTGAACCAAAGATATGGAATTAAAGTTAAACAATTGAAAGGTGGGCTTTTATGCGGGTTTTGCAAAAACTGAACATTTTAAAGCATTTTAGGGGGGTCGGCTTAAATGCGATGTAGGCTTATATGTGAGTATATACGGTAGATTTAGAGTCAACATCCCAACCTGACCCTAAGCCATTGAAGACACGTTATTGCTCTTCACATTCCTACTAGCCATCTGTCTGTCACGTGTTTATTTTATCCAAGAAACCCAGTAAATGTATACCATATAAATGTATTGATTTTCGCTAACACGTTGTTTGGAGGTATGTGAATTTTTTAAAGCTTACCATGAACATATTAAAAATGTTTTAAGTAAAAAACTAATATGTGCATTTTTCATTTTAACATATTTAAAAATCCAAAAAATTCCCTCCTTGCATTTTTACCACCCTTTAATTACACGTTAAGCCCCCCACACCCCCTTTACTCACTCACACCCAACACATCGATCTATTTTTTCATCATCATTCCTGTGGTCTGACACATTGCGTAATTCTAATTGTTTGAATCTGACTATATAATCAACACCACCAAGTGTCTCCGAGTCGATGAACGACCCCATACTGACATGCTTTCAAACAGTGGTGAAAATTGGGGGGGGGGAGGTAAGACGTAGGCTTATTAATGTAATACCTCTACTCTCTACTCGCAGGTTTTCAAGAACAAAACCAGAAATTCAAATCTAAAAGAGAAACGCATGTGGGTTATTAAGTTTTAAAGATAATAGACGGGTCAGGCAAGTGGAGCGGCTCAGATATCTATCGAACTGACTTCATGTCGAAATACCTGGTTAGGACTTGCTCAATCATGTTTTTATCTTTAACATGCGATGAAGTGTTAAGCCCACCGCCTCACACTGTATAAGTAACACCAATATTTGCCGTGGTAGTGGTAAAATAAACCCAATGCCCTCGTAAATACTAATTTTGGATGTGGTAGCTTTATATTGAACCCAACGTCCTCAAAAATGCGTATGTTTGTGTGATATTGCGTTATGTTAAATCAAGCGTCCTTAGAAATACAGATGTTTGTGTGGTATCGATAAATTAAACCCAAAAGCCCTCAGAAATTACGAAGTCGGATGTGGTAGCGTTAAATTTAACTTAAACCGAACGCCCCACAGAAATACTGATGTATGGGGTAACGTTATATTGAATCGAACGCCCTCACAAATACTGATGTATATGTTATCGCTATATTGAACCGAACGCCCTCAGAAATATAATGTTTGTCGTAACGGCTCATATAATCCTACGCCATTGAGGAATGGGCTGCATTTATTCTTTGTTATTATATTTTCAAGGTGTAAATCAAGACGTTTTTTAAAAAATCTTTCCCTAGGCCTCATTCACTCTACATGCATGGAATCAGCATGACCACCTCGACCCACCCCATCTGTTAATGTTACATAGAGGCCAGCATTTTTTTGGCACTTCTTACCCAATAAATTCCCTTAAATATTATTGAAAGCACTTGTGAGTTAATAGTGGACCACTTGTTCAATGCAGCCAATTGTTTTGTTTTTTTCAGTGTGACCAATGGTTTTCGATGTAGCACGTTGTTTTTTTAGTGTAGCAGATTGCTTTCAATATAGCCAATTGTTTTTCAAAGTAGACAATTTTCATACAATGTAGACAAGAGCTAATTTAAAGCATCAAATACAATAAGTTTTATTGTAATTCTATTTACGACTACCGGCGGGCACGTCTCAGGGTTCGGTTATAGATCGTGCTACACACAAAAAACTAATGGGAAATACCAAAAATATTCATAATTTTACAAAATATATAAAAATATGGATTACACACATAAGCATTAGACTATACGAATTATTCATTTTTACAAATTGTCTCATTAGAGCGAGTTTCAACACAATAATTAACATCCAATGTTAAAAATTTATATTAATAGGTGAAGAGGCGCAAATGTGTCTTTAAAGGGATCAGATAGACAGCTTGAGCTAGATAAAGAATCAGTTTAACAGTCTCAGCTAAAGAATATCAGTTTCTGAATGGTTTACAAAAAAAAATCAATTAATACTAAGCATCTTATCTAATCAAACATTATTGTAGATGTGAGTAGAGACTCTAGAAATGGCCAAATTATCCAAACATCAAAACTGTTTTTTCCCTTTACCCTGGAGATTGGGATGATTGCTTGCTAAGAGCAGTTTTACAGTATCAATAATAAAATATTGACTTGTGAACAAGAACACTAATTTTTCCGTTTTCAACTCACTTTTTTTTTTATACCAATGAATTCTACCAAGAAAATGTCGCATGATTAAATGTCTTCATTTCATGCCATTTTTAAACCATATCTATTATTTAGTTACGTCAATTCTAAAGTTGGTTTTCCCCCTCTAGCATGAGTTCTAGGTATAATTTCAGAGAACAATTTTCAGCTTCAATCTGGCAAATATGCTTTGAAATCTTGTTGTTACATAATAATTTCTGCCTTCGCTGGAATTACTGAAATTAACATCAATAGAGAAAATAAAAGGAAAAAAGTAGAAAGAAATAAGTTGAGAGAAATTGAGGCCATGAAAACAATGACGTGGAAAAATTGACATCTATTTGGTTGTGCCACAGTTTTCTAAATGCTACAATTGAAAGCAATTTCCAAAGTGTCAAAACGATGTATGAAAATATACTTAAAACAAGTTTTAATAGATTTGGAAAACACTTAATTGCTATAACTCACAAAGAAGCTAAGTGCACTTTAAATGTCATTTCTAAAAGGACGTATTATACCCACATATTACATAGACTAATAACATTGTAAGAAAGTGTTTCTTTTCATTCCTGTCGCGTTGGAAGAAAGTTATTAGAACGTTCATCAGGACCGCAATGTTACAAACAAACTTAATTGGTGAAAGAGGGCGGGGGTGTGGGGTTGGGATCTTCTTATATTTAGATCAAAGTAATTCTGAACATTTGCTAATGTCATACATCAGTGTTACCCTATCTATTAAATTATAACAAAGCAATACTCTCAGGCTGTGGTAAGTTGAGATTCCGGCTTATCAGCTAAAGTAGTTCAGTATACGATTTACATGAAAAACATAGGAAACTATAACAAGTAAAAATTATACTCATTTAACATTAGCAATGCTGTTGTAGCCCGCGATATTTCTCTGACATCGTTCTTTACAAATATATTTACTTAGACGTGAGCAACTTCCCATGTCTATTATCACAAACTTGCATTTTATTTCATCAAGTTCAACTTGAAATAAGTCAAGAGGACGACGATTAAATCAACATCAACGTCTTCAATATTTCGCCACACTTGACATACATTGAGTCATTTCAACAACTTCATCTTGACTTACATTGAGTCATTTCAACAACTTCATCTTGACTTACATTGAGTCATTTCAACAACTTCATCTTGACTTACATTGAGTCATTTCAACAACTTCATCTTGACTGATTTCATCAAATTCACTTCGTCTGGTTTCATCCCTTTGATATTGTCTGATTTCATAAATTTCTACTTGTCTGTTTCATTGATAGGGAGGCTCCATTCAAACAAAAACAAAATATTTTCTTTGAGTTTATGAACAGAAGGGCTTAAAATTGGAAACACAGCAACCTTTGCTGAATACATATTATAAATCTGCCAGAGTCTTGTTCATCGTTAGCCAACTTGGTTTGGAACTTATATGGTTTTTTTTTCTAGTACACTCAAGAAGTTAAATAGGGTAGTAACCAACAAAGTTGCCTTTAATCTTCGCAGCCACGCAGATATCTTACCGATGTCATTCAGCAATTTAGAATTACCGCGCATCAAATTGTGTAAATTTGCACAAACAAACAAAACAAAACAAAAAGCAAATGAGTCGAATGCTATGCAACTTCTAAATGTATTTTTTTCTTCTTTTTTTCCTTGCACATGGACTATTGCATATTAAAAGGAGCACTAGTGTCAACATGGCTAAATTAACCTCTGATAGAAACCTATTGTCACTCTATTCCCAACATGGCTAAAGTAACCTCTGTTTAAAACCTATTATCACTCTATTCCCAACATGGCTAATTTAACCTCTGATAGAAACCTATTGTCACTCTATTCCCAACATCGCTAAAATAACCTCTGTTAGAAACCTATAGTCACTTTATTCCCAACATGGCTAATGTAACCTCTGATAGAAACCTATTGTCACTCTATTCCCAACATGGCTAAAGTAACCTCTGTTAGAAACCTATTGTCACTCTATCTCCAACATGGCTAAAGTAACCTCTGTTAGAAACCTATTGTCCCTCTATCTCCAACATGGTTAATGTAACCTCTGTTAGAAACCTATTATCACTCTATTCCCAACATCGCTAAAGTAACCTCTGTTAGAAACCTATTGTCACTCTATCTCCAACATGGCTAATGTAACCTCTGTTAGAAACCTATAGTCATTCTATCTCCAACATGGCTAAAGTAACCTCTGTTAAAAACCTATAGTCACTCTATTCCCAACATCGCTAAAATAACCTCTGTTAGAAACCTATTGTCATTCTATTCCACTACATTCTCTGAATCTGCTGCATGCCATAACCAACAACTGACAGTATACCCTTAGAAGAAAAAAGAAGGACCACTCAGAATGGACACCGGCAAATATTGAGCTGGAAATAAGCGTGACAGACGATTCGAGTGGAGGCCCTTGAAAACGGCTTAAACCAACAACTGTTTTTGTATGCCAACAGCGCTACCCGCGGGATCGGCGGTATTAAAATAATTAGAATTAACAATATCCCGGCGCGGTCTTTGACAGCCAACAAGGGAGCTTATATTTCAAGGTACATAACTCCGATCCGGCCGGCTAAAGGGCAGGCGCCGTGCACGTATTTGTGAACGTGCGGTGGGGGAACGTAGATGGGATTCCTGCCAACCAAAGAGTCAATACGCTTGTAGTCGTCAGTCACTCTTGTCAACAATGTGTTAAACGACACGGCGATACTAATGCCTGGAGGTGATGGCTGTGGAAAATTGGTATGAAGCCGCATAAGTTTAAATATGTGGAAATATGTCTGATATAAATATTAAGATCCCTAAAAGGAAGGGTAAGATCCCAATATGTATGTTAAAAATCTTAGCATGACAGAAAGTCAAGATTCTGCTATGAAAGGTAAAGATACTATATTATGTAAATTCAAGATCCTATTACGCAAGGTAAAGATTTAGCATATAATGTAAAGATCTTGGAATATAAGATATAGATCTAGTTTATACGCAACAAAGCTGTTACGAAAGTAAAGATCTAGTTTAGACGTAACGTGATAAAAATCAAAGATCCCAGTATGAAATATAAGAATCTAGAGTGGAAGACAAAGATTCTTGCATGTGAGGTAAAGATCCTATTATATAAGAAAAAGATCATAATATATTACACAAAGATCCTATTATATAAGACAAAGATCCAAGTATATAAGATAATAATGCCACTACGACAAATAATATACATCCTATCATTAATATCATCAGTGGAGTCAAACAGGGCTGCGTCCTCGCCCCGACACTCTTTGGCATCTTTTTTGCCTGCCTGTTGAAACATGCCTTTGGATCCTCAACAGAGGGGATCTATCTTCATACACGTTCTGATGGTAAACTATTTAATCTGGCCAGGCTGAAGGCAAAGACGAAGATCCGAGAAACGGTCATCAGGGACATGCTTTTTGCAGACGATGCTGCCATTGCAACTCACAACGTAGCTGATTTGCAAAGCCTGATGGACCGCTTTGCCAAGGCCGCCAGGGACTTCGGACTAACCATCAGCCTCAAAAAGACCAACGTGATGGCCCAAGACGCGGACCCAACCAACATCACCATCGATGGCTGCCAACTTGAGGCCGTGGAACGCTTTACATACCTTGGATCCATCATCACCAACAACATGTCCCTTGATTTCAACCTAGACGTAAGGATCGGCAAGGCCTCTTCAACTCTGGCCAGGCTCTCAAAAAGAGTATGGAGCAACAAAAAGCTGACCATCAATACCAAAATTGCTGTTTACAGGGCATGTGTGCTAAGCACCCTCCTTTATGCCAGTGAATCCTGGACCCTATACTCCAGACAAGAAAGGAGATTGAGTGCTTTCCACATGCGCTGTCTCCGGCGCATCCTGGGAATCACCTGGCAGGACCATGTCACCAACAACGAAGTGCTACAACGAGCGAAAATCCAAAGCATGACAACTCTTCTTCGCTAGCGTCGGCGTAGGTGGTTGGGACATGTGCGCAGATTGGAGGATGGCAGAATCCCAAAGGACATCCTCTATTCTGAGCTAGCCAAAGGAAAGAGGATCACAGGCGGGCCTCACCTCCATTACAAAGATGTGTGCAAGAGAGACCTCAAAGCTATTGGCATTGACATAAATAACTGGGAGGAACTCGCTGGGGACAGGTGCAGTTGGAGACAGGCATTGACTGCTGGGCTAGAAGCAGGGGAAAAATACCTGCAACAGGTCGCAGACGAAATTCGCCGAAAGAGGAAAAGCAGAGCAATTCAGCCAACCACTAGCACTACCTTTCAGTGTGAGAAGTGCAGCAAAGGCTGCCATTCGCGAGTGGGCTTGCACAGCCACAACAGAAGCTGCAAGATCATGTGCGTAAATCCCACATGAGCACAGAAAATTCCGTCGTCTAACGAGACATAAGGAAGCCAAAACTAAAAATAATTAAGGGTAAATACCATAACTTAGTATGAAGGGAAGGATCCTAGCTCAAAACGTAAAGATGACAATATGAAAGGTAAAAATTTTTAATATCGAAAGTAACCAATCCTATAATAAAGGAAACATATCTGTGTATGAAAGGTAAAACTCCTAGTATGGAAGATAACAATCCTAGAATAAAATTATTCATCCTGGTATGAAAAGTAAAGATCTTAGAATGAAAGATAAAGATTCTAGTATGGAAGGTAACGATCCTATTAAGAAAGGTAAAAATCCTTGTATGAAAAGTAAAGATCTTAGTTTGAAAGATGACGATCCTAGAATCGAAGATTGCTGCCCCAGTAAGGAAGATCAGTATCCAAAATAGGACAGAAAAGTTACCAGCATTAAAGTGACTTTAACAGAAGCCTCGGAATTTTTCCAGGGGCTAATGCAAAGGTTTGAGAATTCTTTCATATTCATTTTCCGTTTCAATGATCCAATTTTTTGAAATCTTATGAAACTTATCTACTCCGCTCTGACAATTTTTTGAGCCCCATTACAATATCTCCAAATCACACCGACCTAATCCGGACAGAGTTTTACAATCTTATGAGAGAATACAGTAAGAAATGACTGGCATGCTCCGATGGCTCTAGTAGGATACTGGTAACCGGCTTACCGGCCAATCAGGCATCTCGGTTCCGCTTGGATGCCACGCGAACGCCTCCATGTCATGCTTTTCTTTCCCAGTAGACCACGCCTGGTAGACTTTTTCTTTCACTGATACGAGTTTTCATTTGTTGCTTCAGGAAGAGTCGTCCCATTCTTCCAGCGGCGGCGGCAACACGCAGGAGATACCAAGTCGCAAGCTGTCCAGGGGCGTCGACGCAAAAGTTATGTTCTATTAAATTGTCCTGCCACTGCCTGTGTAAGGGTTCTGTCGTTATTACTTCAAGTGTATACAACACGACAACAAGTTATTCTGGTTTCTTCTTTATGATAATGCCTTTCTGTATCATAGTCACGGTGCCACTTCTTCATTTCCAGCCTCACCTGCCTAACCGAAGCAATACTAAGACTTCCTCCAATAAACTATGCACGGGTTGATATATATGTTTCATCTAGAGTTCGTATTGATTTTTTTTAAACAGTTCATTGGTGGTCATTTGAACGGGTATAGGTTTTTGTTAGACTTATTTACTGCTGCGCCAGTTAGCCATGGACCTTTCTGAGCTTAATAATAATAACAAAAAGATTATTTTATAGCGCTGTATCCCAGTTAGAAGATGGCCTCACAGCGCTTTATATGAAGGTAGTAACATACTTATAATAATAAATTAGCATCAATACCATAACAACCACACTAGGGGCCGTCCATTAAGTACGTCACGCAATTTTTGACCATTTTTAACTCCTCCTTCCCCCTGTCACAAACTGTCACAAATCTCGAAACCCCCCCCCCCCCCAAAGTACGTCACACTTTCGTACAAAAATATTTTTTTAAATTACAAAATAATTAAAATTTAACATAAAACACTATGATGGCACACATGTCCGGATAAACTCCCTCCCCCCTGTCACAAACTGTCACACTTTCTTACACCCCCTCCGCCCCTTCTGGAGCGTAACGTAATTTATGGATGGCCCCCTAGATACAGCACATAAAACAACTTATCAAAACAACTTAGCGATCTCACGAATTCTTAGATATAATGATATACCAAACAAAATAACATGAGGCTGCTACTACTACTAACACTGATGGTATTACTACTGCTTCTTGTGCTTCTGCTACTTATAACACTACTATTATTACTACCACTACTATTACTACTACTTTTACTACTGCTACTACTGCTACTACTACTACTACTAATACTTAACTAAAAATAACGGTCATTATATGTTACTGTATACCCTGTTCTCCAGTACTCATAGCGCAGAAAACAAGATAGGAACAAAAAAACAGAGGTGTTAGATAATGGAAAACAGAGAGCAAGAGAGATATTAGCTTGGAGTAGAGAATTACTTGGTCATTACTTCTGCATTGGATTAATGATTTTTAAGTCAGTTTTTGAAAACCTAAAAATGCAGCTTTCGAATTTGTTAGTGTTTCTGGGAAGTTACATTTGTTAAGTTTCTAGTAACGGGGCTTTTAGTTATCCTGGGGCTAGAAGATGGAATACAAGCACAAAATTTGGAGCAGGAATGGAAATAACATTAACGACAGTGATTTTTAGCATTTCCAATCGTAGCATATAAATTGTTTATTCTTCTTCCTATTCATTTGAACCACCAAACATTGAACTGTATTATTTATATAATATCATACTCAACTAATATTGGCATTATTTCCTTGAAGGTAAAATATTGAGGCATTACCAAAAATAAAATAATAAAAAAATGGACATTCTTTCTTTCTAACTTTAAGAGAACCACATCAAAACATGAAAGTGTTGTCCGAAAACAATTTGAGTAATGTGCTAACAAAATGTTCAAAATTATTTCATTTTAGCCTTTTTGATGATATATAAAATTGATTGCGATAACAAATGCCCTTGTTTGTGGTGATGTCTGATATTGTTTAAGGTATTAGATGCCCTTGTTAGAGTCAACATATTACTTCTCATTGTTTCTTGAATGAAGACCAGAGCGCTTTGCAGCGAACTCCCAGAAAGCAGTAATACAACCGTAGAAGTCTTAAAGCCGTAAATTCTTAAACCCGTACAAGTCTTACAACCGTAGCAGTCTTACCGCCTTAGAAGTCTTACCGCCTTAGAAGTCTTACCGCCTTAGAAGTCTTACAACCATAGAAGTCTTACAACCGTAGAAGTCTTACAACCGTAGAAGTCTTACGACCGTAGAAGTCTTACAACCGTAGAAGTCTTACAACCGTAGAAGTCTTACCGCCTTAGAAGTCTTACAACCATAGAAGTCTTACGACCGTAGAAGTCTTACAACCATAGAAGTCTTACTACCGTAGAAGTCTTACGACCGTAGAAGTCTTACAACCGTAGAAGTCTTACAACCATAGAAGTCTTACAACCGTAGATGTCTTACCGCCTTAGAAGTCTTACAACCATAGAAGTCTTACGACCATAGAAGTCTTACAACCGTACAAGTCTTACAGCCGTAGAAGTCTTACAACCATAGAAGTCTTACGACCGTAGAAGTCTTACAACCGTAGAAGTCTTACAATCGTAGAAGTCTTATGACCGTAGAAGTCTTACAACCGTAGAAGTCTTACAACCGTAGAAGTCTTACCGCCTTAGAAGTCTTACCGCCTTAGAAGTCTTACAACCGTAGAAGTCTTACGACCGTAGAAGTCTTACGACCGTAGAAGTCTTACGACCGTAGAAGTCTTACAACCGTAGAAGTCTTACTGCCTTAGAAGTCTTACAACCGTAGAAGTCTTACAACCGTAGCAGTCTTACCGCCTTAGAAGTCTTACAACCGTAGAAGTCTTACTGCCTTAGAAGTCTTACAACCGTAGAAGTCTTACGACCGTAGAAGTCTTACCGCCTTAGAAGTCTTATGACCTTAGAAGTCTTACAACCGTAGAAGTCTTACAACCATAGAAGTCTTACCGCCTTAGAAGTCTTACAACCGTAGAAGTCTTACAACAGTAGAAGTCTTACAACCGTAGAAGTCTTACCGCCTTAGAAGTCTTATAACCGTAGAAGTCTTACGACCGTAGAAGTCTTACGACCGTAGAAGTCTTACAACCGTAGAAGTCTTACAACCATAGAAGTCTTACAACCGTAGAAGTCTTACGACCGTAGAAGTCTTACAACCGTAGAAGTCTTACGACCGTAGAAGTCTTACGGCCGTAGAAGTCTTACAACCGTAGAAGTCTTACGACCGTAGAAGTCTTACAACCGTAGAAGTCTTACGACCATAGAAGTCTTACGACCGTAGAAGTCTTACAACCGTAGAAGTCTTACAACCATAGAAGTCTTACAACCGTAGAAGTCTTACCGCCTTAGAAGTCTTACGACCGTAGAAGTCTTACCGCCTTAGAAGTCTTACGACCGTAGAAGTCTTACAACCGTAGAAGTCTTACCACCTTAGAAGTCTTACGACCAAAGAAGTCTTACCGCCTTAGAAGTCTTATGACCGTAGAAGTCTTACAACCGTAGAAGTCTTACGACCATAGAAGTCTTACAACCGTAGAAGTCTTACAACTGTAGAAGTCTTACAACCGTAGAAGTCTTACCGCCTTACAAGTCTTACAACCGTAGAAGTCTTACCGCCTTAGAAGTCTTACGACCGTAGAAGTCTTACCGCCTTAGAAGTCTTACGACCGTAGAAGTCTTACAACCGTAGAAGTCTTACAACCATAGAAGTCTTACAACCGTAGAAGTCTTACCGCCTTAGAAGTCTTACAACCGTAGAAGTCTTACGACCGTAGAAGTCTTACCGCCTTAGAAGTCTTACAACTGTAGAAGTCTTACAACCGTAGAAGTCTTACAGCCGTAGAAGTCTTAAAACCGTAGAAGTCTTACCGCCTTAGAAGTCTTACAACCGTAGAAGTCTTACAACCATAGAAGTCTTACCGCCTTAGAAGTCTTACAACCGTAGAAGTCTTACGACCGTAGAAGTCTTACCGCCTTAGAAGTCTTACAACCGTAGAAGTCTTACAGCCATAGAAGTCTTAAAACCGTAGAAGTCTTACCGCCTTAGAAGTCTTACATCCGTAGAAGTCTTACAACCGTAGAAGTCTTACCGCCTTAGAAGTCTTACAACCGTAGAAGTCTTAGGACCGTAGAAGTCTTACCGCCTTAGAAGTCTTACAACCGTAGAAGTCTTACGACCGTAGAAGTCTTACCGCCTTAGAAGTCTTACGACCGTAGAAGTCTTACAACAGTAGAAGTCTTACCGCCTTAGAAGTCTTACGACCGTAGAAGTCTTACCGCCTTAGAAGTCTTACGACCGTAGAAGTCTTACCGCCTTAGAAGTCTTACCGCCTTTGAAGTCTTACCACCGTAGAAGTCTTACCGCCTTAGAAGTCTTACGACCGTAGAAGTCTTACCGCCTTAGAAGTCTTACGACCATAGAAGTCTTACAACCGTAGAAGTCTTACAGCCGTAGAAGTCTTACAATCGTAGAAGTCTTACCGCCTTAGAAGTCTTACAACCGTAGAAGTCTTACAACCGTAGAAGTCTTACCGCCTTAGAAGTCTTACAACCGTAGAAGTCTTACCGCCTTAGAAGTCTTACAACCGTAGAAGTCTTACCGCCTTAGAAGTCTTACAACCGTAGAAGTCTTACAACCGTAGAAGTCTTACAACCGTAGAAGTCTTACCGCCTTAGAAGTCTTACAACCGTAGAAGTCTTACAGCCGTTGTGCATCACCTGTACAAAGATATCAGACACTTCGATTTTCTAACCGATGCTCTCTCGGCACCAGATAATTTCACTCCATTTATTTTAATAACTGCTCCCCCCCCCCCCACCACACTCTACTTTTATGTTTATTGTGTCATTTTCAACGCCTTTAATTTGTTGTGGAGCAATTATTAAGTATGCGAATAAATCAATGGGTCTCACACACTTAAGAGAGGACATATTATGATTTTTTTTCAAGATATCTTAAAGATCCAAAATTTCCTTCCACTGTAATATTGCGTCCTCGTCTAAGATGAGACATGTTCACGTCTAGTTCAGCAAGTTAGACAAGGGTACCAATAGCCATTGTTCACGTCTAGGTCAGCAAGTTAGACAAGGGTACCAAAAGCCATTGTTCACGTCTAGGTCAGCAAGTTAGACAAGGGTACCAATAGCCATTGTTCACGTCTAGGTCAGCAAGTTAGACAATGGTACCAATAGCCATTGTTCACGTCTAGGTCAGCAAGTTAGACAAGGGTACCAATAGCCACTGTAGTCCTCGTCTAAGATAAGACATGTTCACATCTAGGTCAGCAAGTTAGACAAGGGTACCAAAAGCCACTGTAGTCCTAGTCTAAGATAAGACATGTTCACATCTAGGTCAGCACGTTAGACAAGGGTACCAAAAGCCACTGTAGTCCTCGTCTAAGATAAGACATGTTCACATCTAGGTCAGCAAGTTAGACAAGGGTACCAATAGCCACTGTAGTCCTAGTCTATGATGAGACATGTTCACATCTAGGTCAGCAAATTAGACAAGGGTACCAATAGTCAATGTGGTCCTAGTCTAAGATAAGACATGTTCACATTTAGGTCAGCAAGTTAGACAAGGGTACCAATAGCCACTGTAGTCCTAGTCTAAGATAAGACATGTTCACATCTAGGTCAGCAAGTTAGACAAGGGTACCAATAGCCACTATAGTCCTAGTCTAAAATAAGACATGTTCACATCTAGGTCAGCACGTTAGACAAGGGTACCAATAGCCATTGTAGTCCTCGTCTAAGATAAGACATGTTCACATCTAGGTCAGCAAGTTAGACAAGGGTACCAATAGCCATTGTTCACATCTAGGTCAGCAAGTTAGACAAGGGTACCAATAGCCACTGTAGTCCTCGTCTAAGATAAGACACGTTCACGTCTAGGTCAGCAAGTTAGACAAGGGTACCAATAGCCATTGTTCACGTCTAGGTCAGCAAGTTAGACAAGGGTACCAATAGCCACTGTAGTCCTAGTCTAAGATAAGACATGTTCACATCTAGGTCAGCAAGTTAGACAAGGGAACCAATAGCCATTGTAGTCCTCGTCTAAGGAAAGACATGTTCACATCTAGGTCAGCAAGTTAGACAAGGGTACCAATAGCCACTGTAGTCCTAGTCTAAGATAAGACATGTTCACATCTAGGTCAGCAAGTTAGACGAGGGTACCAATAGCCACTATAGTCCTCGTCTAACATAAGACATGTTCACATCTAGGTCAGCAAGTTAGACAAGGGTACCAATAGCCATTGT
>MUZC01004546.1:1358211-1384161 GCA_002072015.1 Radix auricularia | reverse complement strand
GTCTAAGATAAGACATGTTCACATCTAGGTCAGCAAGTTAGACAAGGGTACCAATAGCCACTGTAGTCCTCGTCTAAGATAAGACATGTTCACGTCTAGGTCAGCAAGTTAGACAAGGGTACCAATAGCCGTTGTTCACATCTAGGTCAGCAAGTTAGACAAGGGTACCAGTAGCCACTGTAGTCCTCGTCTAAGATGAGACATGCTCTCATCTAGGTCAGCAAGTTAGACAAGGGTACCAATAGCCATTGTAGTCCTAGTCTAAGATAAGACATATTCACATCTAGGTCAGCAAGTTAGACAAGGGTACCAATAGCCATTGTAGTCCTAGTCTAAGATAAGACATGTTCACATCTAGGTCAGCAAGTTAGACAAGGGTACCAATAGCCACTGTAGTCCTAGCCTAAGATAAGACATGTTCACATCTAGGTCAGCAAGTTAGACAAGGGTACCAATAACCACTATAGTCCTCGTCTAAGATAATACATGTTCTCATCTAGGTCAGCAAGTTAGACAAGGGTACCCATAGCCATTGTTCACGTCTAGGTCAGCAAGTTAGACAAGGGTACCCATAGCCACTATAGTCACTTTAAGTTCTGCTCACATTACTAAGCCTAGATGATGTCACTACAGTGTGTTAGCGAAATGTTCAGTTAGATCCCTTAAACAAGATAAATAGTAAAAAAATCATGTTAAGCCTGGTCCCTTCTGGAACTCAGGACGTGTTAGCGCATTTTCGTATTATGTATCAGTACTTATGTTAGATATCAGCATTATGTAGTTATCAGTAATTGTGTTTAGATTTTAGACATATTTTTATTAATTTTCTTGTGTCATGAATATACCTGACATTTTTTTAATTTAAAAGTAATTTCTTTACATTTTAAAAAAATTTATTTTCTCTTTAATCTAACTACAAGTCTCCACAAATGATGACGTAAAACTCTCTAAACTTTTACACATATTCTAATGACGTCAACAAAAAAAAAAAAACTAATTCTTTTGCACGCCTTCGCACCACTCTTGAATGCCTGAAAAATGATGTATTCGACTTCCGGCAATGGCGGCCGTTCCCTGCGCCAGTGTTACCTCTCGATTCGCAAAGTTTTTTGGTAGTTTTAACGGGGTTTTTTAACGGATCGAGTAACTGAGTGTTGATGCACAAATGGCAGGTCAGCACATACAAAAAACATATATACATCATGGGTCTAGGACTTATGGATGCTTTGATCAAAGGTGATGACAGACGGACGGACGGACGGACGGACAAAACGGGTGCAATAGCGCATTCGACTTCTCGAAAATGCGCTAAAGAGAAGTAAAAAAAACATCACTTGTTTCACGCCAATATTGTGTAACTCCGAAAAACTACTGAACTTTATGAAATTCGCTAAAGGGTTTCGATGTAGGCAAGAGTTGGTGATTTTGAGAGATTTTTGTCAGCAAGCTGTAGACCAGCAGATAATGAATGGAGATCGAAGAAATCAGTTCAGAATATTACGTATTGCGTAATTATTGTCTTGTATTGTATTAATGAATTTTTTTTCACCAAAGAGATTTTCTTGGCTGGACAGCTTAATGAATCCAACAACTTTGGATTTAATAGAGCTTTTTTTTTTACATTCTTCTTTGTTTTCGCCACAACATGTAATTTAATGTCATTTTTTCTAATAAGCCTCCAGTAACGTAGCTAGCGTAGGAAAATTACAAATTCGAAAGTACCCCCGGGCCCCACTTAAGGAGAGCCCCCAAAGTATTATCAAATTATTTAAAATTAAATATACGCCCCCGCCAAGCACGTGAGGCCCCCAAAGAGGTTGAGCCCCCCCCCCCCAGCCCCGAAACCACTACAATTTCCGAGCTCCTCCATAGAGTTACTGCTTTGTTTTGATAACATTTTTGAGATGCGTACGTCTATTATTATTTCCATATATGTTCAGTGGCTAACAATAAACTCTAGCGTCGCGTGTAATGAATTGTTTGGACTGAAATTTTATTAATTTTCTTTGCTTTATTTTCTGTAATCTTTGAATTTTAAATTTAAAAATTCTTTTCACAAGATTATTCCTCGAGATTTTCTTGATAAGATGGTCATAATAACATAACACACATCACTTATCAGCAGGTTTTGTCGCTGTCAACACATTAGTTAATCGCACAAATGAAAACAACAACATATATTGGTAGTAAATGTTCTCCTCTACTCACCGTGAACTTGACAAGAAGCTATCAAACAAATAATCAAAAATAGTAAATATCTAGATTAGCATAAATAGTTATTTTGGAAAGACAGTGGGAATCGGAAGGACACATTTGGGTGTTGTGTGCTATGAGATGAGTTGTATTTGTCGTTATCTGGGTCATTGGGCTCTATGAGATGAGTTGTATTTTTCGTCATCTGGGTCATTGGGTGCTATGTGATAAGTTGTATTTGTTGTTATCGGGTCATTGTGTGCTATGAGATGAGTTGTATCTGTCGTTATCTGGGTCATTGGGTTTTATGAGATAAGTTGTATTTATTATCATCTGGGTCATTGTGTGCTATGATATAATATGTATTTGTTGTTATCTGGGTCATTGGGTTCTATGAGATGAGTTGTATCTGTCGTTATCTGGGTCATTGGGTGCTATGAGATAAGATGTATTTGTCGTATCAGGGTCATTGTGTGCTATAAGATGATTTGTATTTGTCGTTATCTGGGTCATTGGGTGCTATTAGATGAGTTGTATTTGTTGTTATCTGGGTCATTTGGTGCTATGAGATGAGTTGTATTTGTCGTAATCTGGGTCATTGGGTGCTATTAGATGAGTTGTATTTGTTGTTATTTTGGTCATTGGATGCTATGAGATGAGTTGTATTTGTCGTTATCTGGGTCATTGGATGCTATGAGATGAGTTGTATTTGTCGTTATGTGGGTCATTGGATGCTATGAGATGAGTTGTATTTGTTGTTATGTGAGTCATTGTGTGCTATGAGATGAGTTGTATTTGTCGTTATGTGGGTCATTGTGTGCTATGAGATGAGTTGTATCTGTCGTCATCTGGGTCATTGGGTGCTATTAGATGAGTTGTAGATGTTGTTATCTGGGTCATTGTGTGCTATGAGATGAGCTGTATTTGTCGTTATCTAGGTCATTGGTTGCTATGAGATGAGTTTGTGTGCTATGAGATGAGTTGTATTTATTATTATCTGGGGCATTGTGTGCGTTGAGATGAGTTGTAGTTGTTGTTATTTGGGTCATTGTGTGCTATGAGATGAGTTGTATTTGTTGTTATCTGGGTCATTGTTTGAGATAAAGCTGCGCCAGTCGGGGTGTTAATGCTGCCATGATGTTGCACATTGGTATTTGTTGCACGAACAGTGTGCTTTACGGCGCCGTGGGAAGATAGAAACCAAAGAGACAGATATTAAAACACCACACTTTTTTTAGTTCCACCCTAAATGTCTACATCGTTAAACCTTTCTGTTAGTGGCTGAGGGGCGGAGGGGGGTTACCATGTAAACTTGTCAATGACATAAATTCACACACAAAAAAAGAAGACATTTTATGTTAAAAAGTCAGCCGCGTTGTTCCCTCGCTGACTTTACGGGTGTAAAAGCGCCATCCAGGATATCGAACAGACACGAGCGTTGTGCAATGCAGCCTGGGAAAGCTACAATTACAAGACAGCAATTTTGTCATTGACACCGTTTAAGAGCGACGTTTTTCTCGGCGGTTTTGTGTGCTCTCTCACATTTCTATGTCCTCTTATAAGTAGGACGTGATAGGGAAACGAGGGGAACGCGAGGGGGGAATATAGAGCGGGGGAACGGGGGGAGGACACGAGAGGCAAGATGTGTGATACTACATGGGGGCACATATGGACATTAGGGGCACGAGGGACATAAAAGGGGGCACAAGAGTGGCATAAGGCGCGCACAAGGGGGATATAAGGGATCTACTTGGAAGGAACAAGGAAGAAATGAAGACACCCTGCGGACTTATTGGAATGTACGGTGTAAACGATGTATACATTATATGTAGATACAATGATACAATACAATCGAACACAATGGAACGCTCTTGGCTTGAATATTTTTTTCAGGTGATTATACGATGGTACGGACACGTGACAAGATCTGGAGGTCACTCAAAGACCATATTGCAAAATACAGTCCAGGGAAGAAGAAAAGGAGGCAGACCAAGGAAAAGATGGGAAGAATATATCAAAGAGTGGACCGCTCTGTGATTTAGCGACTCCCACAAGGCAGCTCAGAACCGTGACACATGGCATGAGATAGTGTGCAGCTCAAAATGGTGCCCCAACGACCCAGTTCAGATTATCAATATTGAAATAAACAACACATTAATACTCGCATGCCAATGAACCGGCAGACAAAGTCACACTCTTTAGTTTATACCAATGCACTAGATATTTTATAATGGGAAAATACTCCTTCATTTTAATTATATATTATAAATATACATTTATATAATATTAAATAATAAATCAATCTCAAGCCTTACAATTATTGAAGGGATATTAAAAGATGATTTAGACTATATTTGAAAACTTTAAAAATCACTTTTTTTTTAATTCAGTGTCTTCGGAAATTTCAAAAGCAAAGCCGACACTTGTATCATCATAAGTTTTAGAACAGAACTACAAACCTCTCTTTTATGCCTCCCTACTTCAATTGACATGATACTACATTATGAATAAACATTTTTATACATGTAAATCTTCACTAACAAAATGGCAGGTCCAGCATGTTGGGCTCAGGCCTAAAATGTACGAGCACCACTATACAAGAATAAATATACACCATACTATTTTATCCGTTTTCTTAACCATCTTCACCGAGATCCCAATCCCCCAAACATCTCTTCCCTGAATTCTTTTGTCAAAAATCCCAATCTTCTAAATAAACCCCCCGTCCCTCCCAACACCTTCCCTTAATCATCCTCCCCTTCCCTACCAACACCTTCCTTTAATCATCCTACCCTTCCCTCTCAACACATTCCCTTAATCATCCTCCCCTTCCATCCCAAAACCTTCCCTTAATCATCCTCCCCTTCCCTCCAAACACCTTCCCTTAATTATCCTCCCCTTCCCTCCTAACACCTTCCCTTAATCATCCTCCCCTTCCCTTAATCATCCTCTTCTTCCCTCCCAACACATTCCTTTAATCATACTTCCCTTCCCTCCCAACAACATTCCTTAATCATCCTCTCCTTCCCTCCTAACACCTTCCGTTAATCATCCTCCCCTTCCCTCCCACCTCCCCTTAATCATCCTCCCCTTCCCTCCTAACAACTTCCCTTAATCATCCTCCCTTTCCCTCCTAACAACTTCCCTTAATCACCGTTCCCTTCCCTCCCAACACATATCTTAATCATCCTCCCCTTCCCTCCCAACACCTTCCTTTAATCATCCTCCCCTTGCCTCCTAACAACTTCCCTTAGTCACCATCCTTTTTTTTCCGAATCCAAACATCTCACTTCCATAACCAGCGACAACCTCCCAGTGTTAAAAGAAAGGCCAGGAAACTAAGACAAAGCCAAAGCAACGCATGCAAGCCAAAAGACATGACAGTGAAAAGATCGATTTACTATTTAAATTTCTGTTGCGATTCTTGCGTTCAACAAACATTGCGGAAACGCGACCGCGGGACGGAGTAAGTAGTGAAATTAATTTTTTGGTAATCGCTGTGTGGAGTAAAAATCGATTTCAAGACCATCAGCTACTTCGGTAATCAAGAAGTATCGACGCGAGAACGCAAGTACCGTCAGGAGATTAGTGGCTGGGATATTTTTAAAATCGTGGTTGCTAAAGTTGATGCCAAGTGTTGCAAGCTATGAGAAAGAGAAACATCCATCTAATTAAGACGGTGTAATCTGATGGAGGCTTGTGCAATTGTTGTCGGCTGTATTTGTAAAATGTAAACAACTCTTTGGCGATGGTATAACTAAATGGAAGCTTGTAGTGTACAAATCTTTTAAGGTACACTAGTGTAAATAAACCCTTTTCATTACGATGGTATAATTTGATGATACTTTGTGCAAATGTCTTTAGGTAAAATTGTAAAAAGCCACAACCTCAAGACGTTGGTAGCTTGTACAAAAATTGTCTTTTTACCAGAGGCGTCGCTATGGTTGGTGTCACCCGGGGTGGTAGCTCATGGTGTCACCCCTTCACGACTTCAGGGGCGTCCATAAATGACGTTACGCGATAGATAGATAGATAGATAGATAGATAGATAGATAGATAGATAGATAGATAGATAGATAGATAGATAGATAGATAGATAGATAGATAGATAGATACTAAACACACATCCACTTTTGCAAGAGGGTAGAAGAGACATACATCACGTTAGGATTCTAATGGTCACGTGACCACATTTTCCAAAGGCACCCGGCTCTGCGATCTAGGTCAGTCGTGACGTAACATTTAATCCAGTTCACATTCGACCAGTTCATTTGTCACCTTTAAAAGTGACAATAGCCCATGTGCGCTAATCGTCATTTTGTAGAATTCCATTAGCCATTGAAACCGGCGGTGGCTTCGGGCCTTCCAGCTAAACCGTTAATTCTCTCCGCGCCTTCGCTATTCCCACAACAATGAACATGTTTGTCCGGCAGCCATTTGTGCTCCGAATGGCCAGGGACTATTGTCCGACACTTGAGGGAACGATTGGATTGTTTGAGTAGCAAGAGCGGACATTAGTCTTATATCTGCTCCTGGCTTGACAATGGTACGGTATTTTTTTAAAAAAGTATTTAATGAAAGATATTGGCTGCAAGTGTGGGCGAGGTTTTCTTTGTATTTCAATGAGAAACAAAATTCAATAACATAGGTGTACCACTGATGATTATTGATTAAAAGAAGCAAAAAATGTTTGGCAAAGTTGTGAAATCGTTTTGATAAGACAAGTAAACTATAATATGGAATAGGACTGCGATGTTGTTTTTAAATACAATAAAAATACAAGAGACCCAACGAATTGTGTGATTAAAAAATAAATTGAAGCTTAATTTAAATTTTAATTATCTTATCTGTTACAGGCGCATTTTCTTTATGTCTGTAACATATGAGATAATTAATTATTTTTTTTTAAATTCACAAACTTCTTCTATCCAATACTTTTGATAAGTACATGTGCCCATCTTTCTTTTCATTTATGTTTATTTAAATATTTCTTTACTTATTATTTTGCCATATCTTGGTATGTATAATATTATAAATACTATAAATTCTGTCTCATTCGGTAATGCTAAGGGACATAGTACCACAGTCAATAGCAGTTAAGGAAATGCATAGAGGTGAACAAAATATTTTTAAAAAACACATTTTTATAAGTGGACTAAAAAGAAGAAAACACATTAAAACCTATAAGTTCACGTTTTTAGTCATATTAAATCAAAGTTCTTGAACTTAGAAGCTTTAATTTATTTTCTTCTTTTTAGTCCACTTATAAAAACGTTGTTTTAAATGTGTTAAAATGAGAACATTGCTGCTCGAACAGAACTGGATTTTAAAAAATTAATGTCGTATAGTTATAGAACTTGATGAAGTGTTAGCCAAAGACACCGAAAACGTGGTCATCAAATGAGTATATTTTCATGCATTTTGCTTTAAAACAAATGGTAAGAGACGTGATGGAAAATCCGAATGGCCATTGTTGAGTTTAGCCAACTTCAAGAGATGGGTTTTGACCAGAGACAGAAGACGAGGAGGCCAGCGACTGGCCATTTGTGCGGCATGTTGTAAACATCAACACTCGGCCATCACAGAGCCATTGAGCCAGTTGATGACGCAACGTGCTTATATGTGTTATCTCATGGCCGATAAAAGGATCTGATGAGTTCAGCTTCAGTTTCACGATACCCAATGTATTCCCTGCTTACAATGGAGCAGAGGAGAAAATACGCCAAGTCCCGCGATTGGCTTTTCTTATTGTTTTTTATGGAGAGCTTAGACCAACTGACGTGTTTTGGGGTAAGGGTGGGGGCAGTAGGAGAGAGAGGGGGCAAACGTTGGTAAAAAGTTACATCTTAAAAGATTTCATCGTCTATGATCTGTATCAAACCCTCTGAAAGTCAAATACGGTAGTAAAGTATTTTGAATACTACCTGTTGATACTTAATACAACCCTCAGATAGACATAAAGATAAAAACACCTTTCTTATTCCATATGCAAGAACAAACACATACACGTTTTCTTTCTTTCCGTCCGGTATTCGGGCGTGGTATGGGTTGCCTGAAGAAACCAGGAAAGCCAACACTTAATCATCATTTAAAACTCTAGCAAGAATACAGGACTAAACACAAACCATAGAAATACGTAGGACGCAATAATCTTCTGTACAGAAGGAGCGTCTGTAACATATAAGATAAGATAAGATGTAAGACAACATGGCGTGTAACTGATAAGGTTTGATAACGTAGATGCAGTTTTCGGTGGTCATTAAAAAAACAAAAAAACACGGAGATGGGTCTCTGAAAGTTGCAGATTGTTTCAGTTCAAGATCTACATTTTTATGATTTAATATAGTTTAGTTTGGTCCTTTTGATTATAACATTGTTCACATAAATACAAAAACGTTATGTCGTGTCTGAATCAGATGCCTTGTTATAATGCAAGCTTCTTGTTCCCCAGACAAACATGTTCTTCTTGACTCGCATTTCCAGATGAAGCAATGTTCCCATTACAATACTTGCTCTCATCACTCTACATGTTCCTGTCACCTATATGTTCCCCTTGACACGCAAGTACCTAATGAAGCAATGTTCCCATTACAATACTTGCTCTCATCACTCTACATGTTCCTGTCACCTATATGTTCCCCTTGACACGCAAGTACCTAATGAAGCAATGTTCCCATTACCATACTTGCCCTCATCACTCTACATGTTCCGGTTGCCTATATGTTCCCTGTGCCCTATATGTTGCTGTTAACCTATGTGTTTCTGTTACACTTTACCTGCCTTTTACCATACATACTCCTATAGCCCCAAGCGAGTACATCTCCACATAAATGCGTGTGTTGTGTCTCGTTTGGACATACAATGAGGATATATGCAATCAAATTCTTTACTGGAGTTTAAAAAGAAACATAAAAGAACATGTAAATTACAACATAGCCGATGTAAAACTTCAAATGCTTCATAAAAATGAATTAGATCTACATCATTTCACTCAAATACCATCAACTATTAAATGCAAAAATAGGAAAGTAGACTTTTTTTTTTTTAATTATAAGTTTTGACTGGGTTTTTTTTAGTTCGATATATTTCTCGTATATATATATATATATANTATATATTGTCACATTTCAATGGTTTCAAGTATGACACTTAGACATTTCAACGGGCTGAATGCATATGCATTCGTCTTGCAATTCAATATTACCGAAATATACTTTTGAACATACATTTGTGTTCTCGGATCAAAGCTCTTCATATAGGTTCCGTGAATGTTGGTGAGTGTAGCCTACTACTACAATAGGCTTTGTGTTTCTCGTTTCTCTATGGCATGACTGTGCACAATCGATCTGCGCGTGTTCATCTGACGTCAGTATTGTTTGGGTACAGCAGAGATGACGAAGAAAAAGGCGGGGATATGTTGGGGGAAGATAAAGTAAAGTGAATAGACTGGTAAGGTGATAGTTAGGGGCAGATTGAGTCACGTCAATATACTGGTACGGTGATAGTTAGGGGCATATTGAGTCAAGTGAATAGACTGGTAAGGTGATATGGGCAGATTGAGTCAAGTGAATATACTGGCAATGTGATAGTTAAGGGCATATTGAGTCAAGTGAATAGATTGGTAAGGTGATATGGGCAGATTGAGTCAAGTGAAAATACTGGCAAGGTGATAGTTAGGGGCATATATAGACAAGTGAATAGACTGGTAAGGTGATATGGGCAGATTGAGTCAAGTGAATATACTGGTAAGGTAATAGTTAGGGGCAGATTGAGTCAAGTGAATAGACTGGTAAGGTGATAGTTAGGGACAGATTGAGTCAAGTGAATAGACTGGCAAGGTGATAGTTAGGGGCATATATAGACAAGTGAATAGACTGGCAAGGTTATAGGGCAGATGAGTCAAGTGAATATACTGGTAAGGTAATAGTTAGGGGCAGATTGAGTCAAGTGAATAGACTGGTAAGGTGATAGTTAGGGACAGATTGAGTCAAGTGAATAGACTGGCAAGGTGATCGTTAGGGGCAGATAGAGTCAAGTGAATAGACTGGCAAGGTGATCGTTAGGGGCAGATAGAGTCAAGTGAATATACTGGCAGATTGATGTGTAAGGGAAGGTAAAGAGACAAAAGAATAAACTATTATTTGTATGTATTGGTGGAGTTATTACGTTCTCGTGAGCCAAACTATTTCTCGTGATCCATAACTAATTCTCGTGAGCCATAATTCTAATTCTCGTGAGCCATAACTCTAATTCTCGAGAGCCATAACTAATTCTCGTGAGCCATAGCTCTAATTCTCGTGAGCCATAGCTCTAATTCTAATGAGCCATAACTCTAATTCTCGTGAGCCATAACTAATTCTCGTGAGCCATAACTAATTCTCGTGAGCCATAACTCTAATTCTCGTGAGCCATAAGTCTAATTCTCGTGAGCCATAACTAATTCTCGTGAGCCATAACTAATTCTCGTGAGCCATAACTCTAATTCTCGTGAGCCATAATTAATTCTCGTGAGCCATAACTAATTCTCGTGAGCCATATAACCCTAATGTTTAGAACCACTACATGAACGCCTAACGTAATGAGTCCCAATGACATTTCATCACACTGGCCTCTCAGTTAACGGACTTTCTTTCTGTCTCTAATAATACAAAGTTGTCGACACTCAAATATCGTAATTAATAACAAACTGAACAGAAAATGTTCTCTATATATAATGTTCTTTTGTATACAGTATACCATATAATGTCCTTCTCGCGAGATCGATAGTGGATCTAATCGCCATGGGATGGATATAAAAGAAGAAGAATAAATGAATTTTTATGGTTTAATGGTTTTGTATCTGAATTTGTATACAAAGGCTGAATAATATTTATCTTGGTTTCATTAAGGGTATTTGTGATCGTATATATATAAGAAGGTGCCAGGACATGCCAGGCAAACAGGATCAACGCCGCAGAAAAGAAGAGGCAAGCCCGAAAGGCCCGTGCTGTCAACCCTCCAAGAGACAACCCGCTCATCCCATGTCCCTTCTGTTCCCGAACTTTCCGTGCCAGGGTCGGTCTTGTCAGCCACCTGCGCACACATAGGCAAAACCAGTCTCAGCAATCCTCGGATGACTAGAGTGGTCCTCGTCGATTCGACGGACGAACAACATATATTTATATATATATATTGGAAGGGGGGTCGTTTATCTGCGCTGGGTGAATTATTCGTAAACCGGGCACATTTTGTGTTGGGTATGCAATTTTGTGTGCCGGACATATAGCTTTGTGCGTGAGGGGTATATAGTCTGTTGTATATAGAGAAGCTATATGTAAGATATTAGAAACGTTTACACAACTTTTAATGTCGAGCTTCAAAAAACTATGTCGTCACACTGTAGGCACTTTTTTAAATGTATAAATCAACAGTTTCAATTCTAAAATTGTTTGGTGTAATACTCACTTGATGAAAACACGAAAAAAAAAAGATTTTTTTTTTAAATTTTATTTTTTTTATTTCTGAATAATTTTTTTTTTAATTAAATATATTAATTTGTTAAAAATGGAATCAAAATTTTAAAATACCTCAAAATCTTTAAAAAGTAATTTATTTTTTAATTTATAGTTCAGCTTTTCGGTATTTTTTAGAACAATCTCCTAACAGTGTAACTTTGTCATGAGCTAGATGACACCCAATATAAGAAGTCAGAGCAAACCTAAATTACTGCCCAATTTATGACCCTAACATTTAACGGATTTTTGACCCGTAACCTTTCAGCTTACTACCTGATAGGACCGATTCACCAAGTGGTACTGATGACTATTATGTTAATTTATGAGATTGTCCTAAGTACTTAAGTCATAACATAATGTGATCATATTGTAGCTGTGCACAGTTCCTCGTGTGTTTAGGAAGAAGTTATCTAAGCCATTACCAATATGTCACTCAAATATTCCGTTAAATTTTTATTTAATTTAATAATCATATACAAGTATAAAAGAAATATAAAGCATTTTGACTGTTGCTCAAAGAAGGCAGTAGGGGCATTTAGCCCCCAAAGCTGTAGAAAAAAGGCAGTAAGGGGATTAAGCCCCCAAAGCTATATAATAAAGGCAGTAGGGGCATTTAGCCCCCAAAGTTGTAGAAAGAAGGCAGTTGGGGCATTTAGCTCCCAAAGTTAAAGAAAGAAGGCAGTTGGGGCATTTAGTCCCCAAAGTTGTAGAAAGGAACCAGTTGGGGTATTTAGCCATCAAAGTTGTAGAAAGAAGGCAGTTGGGGCATTTAGGCCCTAAAGTTTGTAGAAAGAAGGCAGTGGGGGCAAAGTACCCTGACTTGCGCTGTATTTGGTTGAAGATTACAAGAAGCCGCATGGGCAATGCGCCAGTTTCACATTTTGACCCTTATTAACCAATGGCAAGTTTTGGTCAACACCGCTGAGAGTTCTTATCTGTTACAGATGCTCCCTCTATAAGGAAGATTATTGCGCCCTACACTTAAATCGATGGTTGATGACTAGTCCTACATTCTTATTGGAGTTCTAAATGTTGATAAAGTGTTGGTTTTCTCCAGGCAACCCGTTTCACGCCCGAATCCTGGACGGGAAGAGCGTAAATTTATATCTGTTTGCTCTAGCAGAAGGCATTTTTTAAAAAAGGTGTTTTTATGCTTATGTCTATCTGAGGGTTGTATTAATTTATCTTTAAGTAGTATTTCTATATTAAAAATAATTGCTTTATGTATAATTACTACTTTACTTTTGGTTCTTCTATCCTCTAGAATTTCAAGGTTTAATGATTGAACTAATGGTGAGCTATGACGTAGTGGACTACTACTGAAAGATGTGTCATAGTGTAGCGAGTGACCATCAGCTGACTTTAATATCATCTTTAAACCTAAACCAATTAATCGTACTCAAGACTAAGTGTATTCAAGAAATGACGTGCTACTGCTAGTCTACTACAGATTAAATCATTTCCATCAAGTCAATGCTCCTCCGACGTGACTTCACTTATTAGGCAACCTTGACCTCTTCGTGCCTCGTCCTGAAACTATCATTCCTCCACTGCAACCCCTTCACCCGAGCGCTTCCTATCAAAGTAGTTAAAACGATTTTGTTGTTACATGGCATGGTGCTTTCCCTTGTCTGAACTTTGAACTCTGAAGCACAAAACAAGACGTGTAAAGCCACTATTACGTAAGATTTTTTAAATTAAGTAAATTTCTAATGACAGAACAGGGCGCAGTGCCTTGGATTTTATATGAATCTTTTTTAAAAAAAAACAACTTAAAACTCTTTACGGCTAAAATATTCACGGACGCGTGTAAAATTTAACTCAAAGAGCCGTTAAGGGATTAATCAAAGATTAATGCGTACCATGTAATCAATTTACTTATTTACCATTACACCAACATTTAATCATATATAAGGAAGATCAGCTAATATAGTTTACCGTTATTGAAGTCGAACCCAGGGAGGTCAATCTCACTCATTAAAGCACAAATAAAAGCCTGGACAACGCCCCGCTCCGCCCCCAAGTACAATATTAATACCCGAGAGTTAATGTAAAAAGATTGGGTTTTGAGGTGTGTGTGTGGGGGGGGGGGTCTGAATTTGGAGAGGGAACGGCTCGCCAAGACACGGGCTACAAACATTTCGGAGGTTTACTCTGGTCAGCAGATAGCAGACGGAGCAAACAGGGGCCGGCAAACAGGAAAACATACGAGAAAATCTATTGGTTGAACACCGAGACGTAATTTATGCGGAGGAGCGAGTCACGTGGTTTCCGCTTCTATGAATAGCTCCACAAGCTTGTCAAAATAACGAGTAATTTCAATCGAGAACCGATTTAGCGAATACGATTACTAGCTTAACCTTGGAGTCTAAACATCGATTTTTAAAAAAAATTTAAATATATTACGAAAAACTATTTTATGACCCCCAAAAATTAAACAAAAATTTAAATAGTCTATTATTCCTCCTAAAAAAACTAATACCAAAGTCCATTTTTAAACAAAAAGTTGTACCTTAAAATTTACCTGCAACTTATCACGTGATTAAATTTCACAAATGCAACAAAAACGCGTTGTACATTTGCTAATTTTTGTGTGTGGTCAAATGTTGAATAGTTAAGCATTGAAAAGGTTGACAACTAATGATAACTAGCATGCACTGCGTCACATGACCATCCTAGTAGTCTCCCCCTTAGACCTAGTGTCATCCCATCCATCATTGTACCGGTGGTGACGTATTGGACGGCATCCCACACTTGGCTTTTAGGCCGGCTTAGACCGGCTTAGCCGAGACGAGCAGAAGATATGGTTTCTCTGAGAAATGTGTGTGCACCTTTAGTCAATAACAACAGGAATCATTTGCTGCGCGGGTGGGGACTTATTTTTTTTTTGGTGTCTGCTTTTTGAACTTTTGAGCCCATCTGAAAAGTTTGCTCTTAATGATGTCTTATGCTTGTTTTGTTTAAAGCGATCAATGCTTGATTTTCTGGTGTGGTTCTGAAAAATTATTCATTCGTTTCTTTTGTTTGTGAACAATGTTTGAATCCATTTTTGTTTTGGGGAAAAATATATAAATCGTTAGCTTTGTTTCTAGGCAATGTTTGTTTCCTCTTCGTGAGTGTGGTGTGTTGGTGTGTGTGTTTCTGTGAAAAATGTATAAATCGTTTGTTTTATTTGTAGTCAATGTTTGATGCACCGATGACATCTGTTTTAAAATACAGAGTGGGATTTGACGTCACATACTTTGAAGTGATACGTAACAAAGTGCTAATAATAATACAAATTGTCCGTTCATACCATACAGAGAATTTATGAAACGACAAGTTCGGTTGCAGCGAAGGGTATAAAGTGGAGACATACGATCTGTAGATCTACTGCATTATAGACATCGCTCCTGCTTTTGTTAAGGATTGTGATTGTGTTTGTGCCGTGTGCACTTTCTGCACAAGAAATGGTTGGTTTTTTTTGTTTTGTTTTTTTTTTGTTTTTTTTTTTTTTGGCACACACGTACCAACAAACCTTAGAGGGAACTTTGCCCATAACGCATGAACCAATTTCTTGGCGTTATCCTACGGGGGGTTATTGATAGGCATGCATAGACTATAGTCATATTCAATAGTTGTTATTTCTTATACTAAGTTATCCAACCGCTGTTACCAGTGTAAATAACAACGTGGAATTGTGTTATTGTTTCTGTTACTATAACAATCTTAAGAGATATTTTTAGAACTTTACTGGTTATAGGGAAATCGTGCAGCAATAATAAATAAATAAATAAATAAACAAACAAAACATCATTTAAAATTGTAAATTCGAAGAAGAAGAAAAAGTTATCGAAAAAAATATTTGAGAAACTTTCGCTGAGCTTTCTTCGCGGCAGACATTGATCCTCGCCTTCATGGGTGACAGGCCTCACTGCACAAATTTTGACAATTCAAATCTGTGCTATTGGCCTCATTAGTTTACCTGACCAGGTTCTGATGTAAACCCCCATTAACCCGCTCCAACCCGCCCCCACCCTCCGACCGACCGCTCAGCGTCAGGTGAGAGCAACTGTCGTGATGATGAAGATGTCATCATATACACGTTATATTCGGCCGCCAACTCCGCACAAAGAAGCTGTTAGGAGAACATTCACTGCCCTTTTCACGACTGCGGTTTGGCACACACGAGTGTCAGGGGCTGCCAAAAGCGATTGGCAGGGCGTGGGTGGTCTTCTCTTTGACTGGGCTTGACGAGGATTTTTTTTTTCATAAGTAAGAAATTAAAGAATTTGTCTCCCTGCCCCCACACAGATCGGAATAAACAACATGTCACGTGATTGTATCATCCATCTTGCCCACCCAAACTGTGTCAAGATATCAAAGTTGACGTCTAGTCAATCAACTCTACGAGGATGTAGAATCTTGTTGAAGGTCTTACACAAGCACAAATTACGCACTACACTTTGGTTATTTCTTTCTTTCACGGAGTCAGTTTGACCCACCTATAGGTCTTTATTTACAGATCCTCTCCTATAGGTCCTCATCTCAAGGTCAGCACCTATGTGTCCTCTCCTATGGGTCCTCACCTACAGGTTTTTACCTGCTGATACACACCTATAAGTCCTCTCCTATAGGCCCTTACCTTTAGGTCTTCACTTATAGGCCCTCTCCTATAGGTCTTCAACAATATATCCTCTCTTGAGGTCATCTCCTTTACGTCCTCATCTATAGGTCCTCGCCTAAAGGTCAAGCTGTGAGTCTAAGTCCCGCCGAAAACAATTGGATTTATCAATATGGGATATATTTTTTTAACCATCTTATTACATAACATTTCATTACCTGTAAACTCGAGAAAAAGCTCAGTTGTTGAGCTACCAGACATGTTCTAAGGGGTAAAAAAAAAAACCAACCAAACAAACAAACAAAAAACATGACCGCTACTTTACTCACTTCATTGACTACCTATACAAGCCCGAATCGATTACACATTGGCCGTTCTCTGTCACAACTTTTTTTCTGACTCATTTCCTTCCTATCTTACTGAACTGTCTGTCTGCTCAACCACTCGTCAGGTACGCTTTTCTGCAGCCACATGCATTCTCTGTGTTCCAAAGTCATGCGCTAAAACATTTGGCGAAAGATATTTCTCTTTTGTTCAGCCAAACAATGGAATTCTCTACCATTACACGTCCGTATATTCCAACTAACAAGTCCTTAAAGACTGCACTAAAGACGCTCAAATAATATGACCTATCCCACGCTCAAATAATATGACCTATCCCACGCTCAAATAATATGACCTATTCCGCACTCAAATAATGTGACCTATCACACGCTCAACCGATGTGACCTATCACACGCTCAACCGATGTGACCTATCACACGCTCAACCGATGTGACCTATCACACGCTCAACCGATGTGACCTATCACACTCTTATAATAAAAAGGTATGACTTTTACTCACCACATCACTATTTTTATTTGGTTGCTCTTACGAAAGCATAAAACCTGATCTTGTTTTCTATACGGTTTTATAACTTTGTTGTATAACTTTATAGCTTCAAAAATTTTTCATCATCATTTTAATTACCATCAGCCAAAGTTTTCGTGCTCTGAAATATAAGTTTGAAAAGATGTTTATGTGTCGTTAATGTGTCTGACCTTGAAGCTAGACACATTAAATCAGTTCATTTCTTTGATATGTGACGATGCATTGCGAAATAATTTTCTGAGTCGGGTATTTCTCTGTTACTCGGCTATTCAAAAATATATCTCGGATAAATCAATGCACATCCTCATCAAAGTCTGGCGTCTGATCTAGAAAACAGACGTTAGACTGACCACTGTCTGATGATGAATTCAACTGTGAAACACGGAAGTAGTTAAATGACAAGGCTAAGTGCGAATACATTTGAATAAATAATCTGGCTATCTGAGGCAAATCTTTGGGAATTTCAATGAGCAATTTGCTGGAAACAAAGTTATTCAAATAACTTTCTTTTCAAATGAATTATAGAGATTAGATTCCTAAAACAGATTCAAATGAAATCAACAAGACTAGCGCGCATGTGCATTCATTTCGCATACATGAAGTATCCAATCTGACGTAATTAAGAGGAAAAAACCCTTGTATACAAATTTGTCTCTTTATGTAGGTAACGTTAATATCCACGGTCCCTAAGTTCCCAGGGTAGATGGACTAAGAAAGAAATCGCTTGAAGGCAACTGCACCCACACCCTGGAATAGTGTTACCACGTCATTGAAGGTAGCTAATAAACTGAGATAGCGGTGAGTATGTTGGTCCAGACTGACTTACAAAGTCATAATCATTTACAATCAGCAGTTGCCTGGTATAACATAAATATCTGGAGGGTTAACGCTTTATTGAGATACAAGTGTTGGCTATTTCTTTAAACGATTTTTTCCCCTTGAAAGTTCGACATATAAATTTTGTTCACAAGTCCTTGCAGTGCCACTGACATATTAACAGTTATCGTTCCTGTCAGAAATATACTTTAGCGCGGCGAATGGGTCTTTGGTGATACTAGCAACAAGAAGTTTTTTTTTTTCTCTCAGGGTCGGCAATCTTTTTGATCTTTCTATCTTGTAGCCAAAACCTCTAACCCTTTTATTTTTTTACGAAACTACATTATATATGTGAATGAAGAACTCACTTTTAGTGGTAGGGCACTTCCGATTTCAATGTACGTTTACTTAAATAAATATGCGTTATCATGCGGTATTAAAAATAAGTAAGAATATTTAAATTTACGTATGTGTTTATACAAGGAACTCTCTGGGACTATATTACCAAGTGTACACACGTATAGCTCTCTGGGACTATATCACCAAGCATACACATGTATAACTCTCTGGGACTATATCACCAAGTGTACACATGTATAACTCTCTGGGACTATATCACCAAGCGTACACATGTATAACTCTCTGGGACTATATCACCAAGCATACACATGTATAACTCTCTGGGACTATATCACCAAGCATACACACGTATAACTCTCTGGGACTATATCACCAAGCGTACACATGTATAACTCTCTGGGACTATATCATCAAGTGTACAAATGGAACAATTTTTAATAAATAAAAAGACACGGCTATTAAGTTAAGGCAAGTTGTTGTTTTTTGTTTTTTTTTTTTAATTTTTTTTTTTTTTAATTTTTTTATTTTATTTTTTATTTTATTTTTTTATTATTTTTTATTTTTTTTAAGCCTAAATGAATTATAGATTATAAAGTGATGAATTTAATGTTTTGATAGGTCTTTGCACGATGCAGTAGCTCGTAACAGAAAAAATATAAATTTAACTGGGTGACACGAGTTGATTTTTTTTCTGGTATTAACAGTGGTCAGAGTCAGATGGTCACTAGCATATATGATAAGGCTAATACTGTTGGGGGAGGGGTGGTGTGACTGGTATTGGGGGGTTTGGTGATAGTATAACCCTGATAAGTAATCAGTTGGAAAGTTGACTTCTTTAAAAAGAAAGGTGCCGGTTGTTGATGAAAGAAAAAATCCAGCCAGCTCTTTGAGAGAATATGAGGCGTGAGGACCTCACGTTCTTAAGTTGTCGATATCCGGCCCTTGAATTAAAAGGGAGAGTACAAAATTGAATTAAATACTTCATGTCGCTATAGAATCTAAAGGCATAAACATCAAATTTCGAACGGCATAAGTAGTAGAAGTCTATAGGATGACGGGGCTTAACCGAACCCACCCTCCCCCCCCACACACACATATACACGCACATGGCCGGTGTTAGCAAGTGCGGGGCCCTATGCGGCGTAGCAGGCGAAACAAATTGCGCGGCGCCCAGTTTGAGTAGGAATAAGGCATTAATAAGGATAATGATTGAAAATTAAGATAGGCGGGGCCTATGAAAGCGCGGAACCCACAGGTTGCATTGGCCTAAGACCGGCCCTAAACACACACATACACAAACCCGTTGAAAACCAATTACATTCAATCAACCAGGTCTAGACGAATACTTTTTGTTTTTATTTGAACATGCCTAAATTCAAAACAGTTTTCTTGTTTCATATAGACTTGTTCTTTACTGTTCCCTAAATAACCCACCATGGCGCAAAATTCATTAGGAGTCATCGAATCAAATCAAATTTTTTACAATTTTACTGACTCTGGCGGCATAGCAAATCTTCATGTTATCGCATCATCAATTTAGGCACTTTACAAAGAGCTCGAGTCATTATTGGCGTCCAATTTCCGTGTATCTGGTTGAACGTGCGCACGGCGTCCTGCTTGTCTGCACTGCTGCCCCCTAGACCGGGGCTATCCGCTAACAAATCCAAACCTACTTTACGACCCCGTGTCACACGATCTGCCGTGTTGTCCTCGCGACACGCAAGCAGCCCGGGACCTTCACCGGAGAGGTGAAAACGTGAGTGGGTTTAGTCCTGCAGAACTCAGGTTTCTGCCAGGTCCAGTCGATAGTGGTTGGCCTGTGACATGGAGTCACGTAGTGCGCAGGTTTGGGCGTTTTATGCCTATATTAGGGCTTGGAAGTGATTTTTTTAAAAAATGTTTGATTAACTGGGAAAAATTGTCGAATAATTTCGATTAATTATATTTTATATAACACACATAAAGATCCCGTTAAGTCGCGATTTATTATTTCGCGAAATTGATTAAGTCACGCTATTCCATGGCTTCCAAATTTTGGACGTTACACAACACATTCGTTCTGCTATGTAAGAAATAAGGAAGAAAAACATTTTTTTTTAACGTATGCACGTCTAAATAAAGAATTACAAGGGGAAAGTATGTAAATATAAAAAAACTTTTATTAAGAATTGATAAAATGGAGGGCTAAAAATATTAGAAATATTTTCTTAAATTTAAATGGATGAAATTAATTTTATCGAATAAAATTTTCAGCAATCAATCATTATTTTCCGCAGCCTATTTTTGTATATATATTAGGGCTGTTATCGATTAATTTAAATTTAATCGTCGGCTGTTGCAAAATTACTGAATAATTAATCGATAATTTCGATTAAGCAAAAAATACGTTGTGTGACGTCATTAAACTGAAAGTTTCAAGGGAAGTAACAAAAACCGGCAATTAACATTTTTTTAAAATTTGAGCTTATTTTAAAGTTTACACTTATAACATCTTTTTTCTTAAATGGAGAAGTTTGTACGTTAAAAAAGCAAACTATTACTAATTATTAGTTATTAATAATTTATTAAGATTAAAATAAATTTAATCGATAAAAAAAATTACGGATTAAACGAGAAATTAATCGGTATATATAAATATATTGGGGCTGCGAACATTCAGTAATAGCGTGGACATTGATTGTTTAAAATTTGTAAGTATTAAATTATGTTTAACTGTTAATCGACTTATCATTTACAAATTATTGGAAGTAAAAAAAAATTTAAAATAAAATAATAATAATAATAATAAAACTGGCCGATAAATCATTGTCACAAGCGTCCTAATACTTATATCTTGACTGCTTGCTCCAAGATTCATACAATTACCGTTACACAAGAATAAAGACACTGCTTGAAATAAACAACAACTTTAATGGCGTTTCCTCCTTGCCACAACAACCAACACACAAAAAAACTCTTCAAACTTCTCACATATACAAATGACGTCAACAACACAATCACTTTGCACGCTTTCGCACCACTAACCAATAACTTTAAATACCAAAAAGCAAACATCAAACACACCACCGTGCGCAACTCACAACAACAAGTTACAATGACAAATTGGTCATCCGTGACATTCATAAATTTCTCGACGATTACACGAACATTTTAGTTTTTAACTATTGACTGACAGGAATGTTAAAAATGTTGATAAAATTTGCCTACCATGGTTATAACACTTCGCCTACTTACCAAACAAAATGAAAAGAGTATTAAACCAATGATTTTATGTATAAGTATATACATCAAATGGGCTCTATTTAGAAATCGCCCAAGGTTATGTCAGAATTTATTTTTCGTTTTTCTAAATAAATTCATGACGCAAAATTGATTAAATCTACATCATGTAGAATCTAGGATTTCCTATGATAACTAAAAGAACATTGAAGAGATAAAAAGTAAAAATGTGCAAATGTCAAATAACGAAACAAGTGAGGGAAACAAGAACAAAACGTGAGAAGCGATTTGTAATGCAGTAAAAAGAGAAAAAAATGCTGAACATGAATCATGGTAAAGTTGACACTTTGGTTTTTATCCCTTTGCGCCCACAAATTTCTTACCCGCATAGATCTACATCCTATCAGGTTTAATTTAAATTTTTTTCTTCCAGTGACCACAAATAGCATCCCTGAAAGTCTTAGAAACCTGAGAAAGGGTTTATTCCAACGTTTTTACTGGTGGTAACTAAAACGATCTTCAAGGCGACGACCCGCCCTCCCTGTGTATGAAGTTCTGAATTGTCATTGCTACTACATGTGTCAATGAAAACAACTTTTATTATTTATATCTACTCAAAGTTATTGTTTCTATTACACAATTTGTTTGTGTATTTTGTATTCTATTTAAAAGCTTTATCTATGTGATTATATATTCTCCAGTGGTACAGTGATCCACGTGTTACAAAGACAAGAAAGTTGTGTACACATTTGTGCCTCTATGGCGGTGATGTAAATTCTGACAAGTATGATTATAGATTACGATGATCTTTGTCCCGTGGGAAAGCAATTTGACCATGGAATTTATTTTGTAATTGCTCTAATAATAATTAAAATACCAAGTAATGCCTTCAGTGTCTTGACTTTAATATTTCCATTAAACAAATATGAATTTTGATGCTGAGATCACTATGACTATTTAACTGATGAAATAATTTATTGTATTGTTAATTACCAGCAAGTTTTTGTAACGGAATAAGTTGATTAATCATAAAATTGTGTAAAAAAAAAATTTAAAAAAAAAAAAATTAACATCCACTTACTTTGTTAATGCCATTTTTTTAAAAATTACCCTATAAAAACATGAGTTACTAAAACCATTTTTTAATTACATAAAACTAAAATTCTACACTCAAAACCAAAGTCCTTAAAATATTTAAGAGCATGGATAATAATATTCCCTTGCAGCTAAGACGACCTTAAAGCAAGCTATTATTAAATAAATGACGTAGAAAATAATGGGCATTAAGAAATCGATGTCTAATTGTAGGACAACAACTTTAATATTCACACAAAAATAATTGTTTAATTGGTGTTGAACGGAGTCTCGGCGGTCATTAAACAATATACAATGACGTCACACAGTTTAGACATGCTAGAAATATTGTCAACTATTGATTCCAAGCACAAACCATCAGAGACCAATGAATGTCTTCTTATTTTGCGCACCACAAGAGGAGTTGTGACGTGAAATATGTTCTTGTACTTTAGTCCTGTCATTTACTGCAGCCCACTTCTGACTGTCTCAAGTCTCAAGACGTTGACTCTTATTTAAAGATTGGAAATTGTTATAGTTAAGTTTCTCCGTCACTTGCCTAGAAACATCCTAGTTGCCTAGAGACAGCCTAGTTGCCTAGAAACATCCTAGTTGCCTAGAAACATCCTAGTTGCCTAGAAACATCCTAGTTGCCTAGAAACATCATAGTTGCCTAGAGACAGCCTAGTTGCCTAGAAACATCCTAGTTGCCTAGAAACATCCTAGTTGCCTAGAAATAATCCTAATTGCCTAGTTATCCCCGGTCACACTGACATTCAATTTTAAAAGAATCAACACCAGAAATAAGATACCGTTAACCTACATAACATTACTATTTAAAATCTAATATATTTTTATTTAAAAAATATTGATGATGATGGTGGCTTCTCTTTCGTTTGTCGGTCCCCGATAAGCTCGTCAACGCTCAAAAACGTGTTTGAATTTGAGGTCTTCAGATGTTTCATCAATAGTTTTTCGTCGTTAAATTATCCAAAGGATTTGAAAATATAATTTCTTAACCTGGGAGGCTACTGTTTCAAAGGGATGAAACTCCGGGAGACTTCATTCTGCGTTCATCTCAACTGTTTCAAAGGGAAACAACTCCGGGAGACTTCTTTCTGCGTTCATCTCAACTGTTTCAAAGGGACACAACTCCGGGAGACTTCTTTCTGCGTTCATCTCAACTGTTTCAAAGGGATGTAACTCCGGGAGACTTCTTTCTGCGTACATCTCAACTGTTTCAAAGTGACACAAATCCGGGAGACTTCTTTCTGCGTTCATCTCAACTGTTTCAAAGGGATGTAACTCCGGGAGACTTCTTTCTGCGTATATCTCAACTGTTTCAAAGTGACACAAATCCGGGAGACTTCTTTCTGCGTTCATCTCAACTGTTTCAAAGTGACACAACTCCGGGAGACTTCTTTCTGTGTTCATCTCTACTGGAAACTTTCAAAGTGTACACCGCTGTATTAGTAGATTAGATCCACTAACTTACTGAATAGACACTACAGTGTAAATTGATTCTACTTAATTAAATGAGTGGACAGTGGGGATATTAGGTCTATTATAGCTTACTTAAGATCTGTAAATATTCTGACCGAGGAACATGTGCTTCCCCACAGACAGGTTCAGGCCTCACACCAACGAGATGCATTGATGGTCTACAGCTAATGCGATATCATGATGATGTGATGGGTGCAATTGTGAGACAAGCCCTTATTTGGAACCCCCAAGGCAAGAGGAAAAGACTTCGAAACAAAATGACCTAAAGCAGGTAATTGGAGGCAGACTCAAAAAAAAGAGTAGGCACAGCTGGGGACAGTTAGAGAGATTGGTCATTGCTAAAACTTAAAGTCATCCATATATGACGTCACACGCCTAAGTAGGGGGAAAGGGGGGGGGGTCACGCATTTGTGATAAAGTGTTACGAGGGGAGGGGAGGTGTTTAAGAAATGTGACGTCACATCCAAAACGCGCTACTTTAAAAAAAAAAAAGTTGCACTTAAATATTTGATTGTTCACAATTTATTTAATGACGTCTGCTATGGCTTCACGTGTGTTAAGATACTAGAGGGCAGCCTTACGCTAACCATGTACTTAAATGGCAAAAAGTAATTTACAACATGCTAATTTTCATTTAGAATAGGGTGGGGGACAGTCAAAACTTTGTGACGTTATATTGGAGGGGTGGGGTCTAAGTTTTTGTTACGACGTGTGACAAAGTGTGAGAGGGTGGGGGGGGGAATCGGCCCAAATCGCGTGACATACATTATGGACGCCCCTTAAGCAGCGCGCCATGTTTTAACATATACCAGTGGTATAACTTAAAGTCTATAAAATGTATGAATTTCAACTTGCAGCCCGTGGGGTAAGCATAAAGATAGATACAATCACGTATAATAGAGGTTATAAACTTTGGAGTTTTCATGAATCATTCATTTCATTAAAAAAAAAACAAGCACACACAGAGAAATGTAAATTATTGTAATGCGCATAATTTTCCATTAAATTCCAGTTATAGTTGTTTACTAACCTTAATATCTTTAGACGTTGCATCAAGCTACATTAAGGGTAACTATCGAGTGACCTACATCTGGAAGTGATCCTCAACTTTTGGGGAAGAAAATAAACCCGAAGCGCGGAGTTATAACTGTCAATCATCTTTGCGACAAATACAGATTTTGTTATTGTAGATATGATTGCATTGTTCAGCTAAGTAACCATATCATATTTTATTAACATATCAATGTATTATGTTCAAATAATGTGCCGATGAAAGAAGCAACTAACGGCAAATTAATTAAATATATTAAGTTATTAAAATCAAATATCACTCTATGAAAAGTAAATTATTCGAACGATTAATGAAACATTTAAACAAGAAATAAAAGACATATTAAATCAGCTAGATCTATATTTTTTCCAATAATGATTTTTTTTCCCCTAAAGTTGTGTGTAACAATTTAATTTATTTTACAGCTATCACAAATTTACATTCATGTAAAACATCGCACCCATTATGTTGATGTATAAAAATTGAATTTAAATTTGTCAAGAAACAAATAACGTCTGCCAACAAGTGAAACGGCATCGTACCAATAGACGATTTCTTATCTGTAAAGAATGGGTTTCAAAAACATAAAGGAATCTTTTCAAGAATGTACTTTCTACAACAAAGGAATATGTCACTACAGACTTACCACGACCGCCCCACCCTCCCACACACTTTTTTTTTTTATTATTAAAAAAGTTTAAAAAGCAAAAGTTTATAAATCTCGGGGTAACTAGACCAGTCGTTCGGCACTTGGGGGGGGGGGGG